>JALLAR010000740.1:0-13091 GCA_036939335.1 Conticribra guillardii
ATCGTCAACATTATTTTGCCAGACCCCGAAGATCTGCCCCATTTGGACGCATCAACGAAGGACTTCCCAGACGACGTGGATTTCTTTCTCGGAACCATTGCTGATAGCTTGGTTATTCATGCGTCAAAAGTGGACAAAGGAATGGACGAAGAGCATGACACCGGTAATGCTGATTCCTTTTCTACCAGCCTTAGCAGCATCACAACTTCAACGAATGACTCCTATCTTGATATGCTCGAAGCTATCTTGTTGAGCGAATCATTCGAAGCAAGAGATAGTCTCTCACTGAACCAACACCGGGTTCATACAATCAATCACGAACACAGAAGCAGCGAATCTTCAAAGAAATTGAAACAAGTTGGTGACAAAAAAAGACACAGAAGCTGCAAGCGCAGGGGCCACAGCGACAGTGGCAATCTTTAGAATTGCCATTCCGAGAGAGTTTTCGTCACTCTTTTAATAGATGGATCTAAAAAGCTCTCATTTGTAAATGACTGTACCAGTATTAAAATAAATTCGAAAACAACACTATATTATGTTTTCATTTGTTGTTGTAAACATTATTGAAGTCCCAAATATATGCATAATCATAGTTCATTGTCATTTTTTTCTACTGTTTATTTCAGTGAACGTATCTGAGTATTTCGTACGAACGCATGTCATGCGAATCTTGCATTTTGCTTGTGGCAACTGAGGACCGCCTATAGCATACACTGTAACATTGGCGAGTCGTTGATTGACGGAGCAATCAAAAGGTTGTTTTTGAGATCCAAATAAATTGAACAATAATGCACACATGTGAAAGATGGAACGAAGCATGTTTTTTGTGGCAGAGCTGGGAAATCGAAACACTGCAATTTGAATTGATGAGATACATTAACGCAATTTTCGTTTTCTAACTTTATGTAAAGTTCTTGAGCTCTAGGGAAATAGTAAGTAGCCACAATCGTTTTCCTCATTTCTTTTGTGTTCTTCCTTGGTGGCACAAAATTTAACCAAATCATCAATGCACGACACCTTTGAACAAGTTTTGCCACTCTCGCTCTCGCAATCATCATCGTCACGACAACCGCACATTCCATTTCCAAATGATTGAATGCACCATGGAGTGTCGATATTATCTTCGCAACCACGGCTCGTGTCGACTTCGCATCCACATGCCTTGGCAAAAATGGAATCTCCTTGTTCGTTCTTCCCAAGTAGCATAGTCCTATCAATGGCACACACGTTTGGGGCTGAACAATCACAGTCATTGTTGCAACCGCAAATGCCACTGCAATGTGGGTCGAAACAATCTTCAGGTTTGTAGCAGGCATCGGAATCACAATCTTCATTCACGTCACAAATAATTTGCTCTATGTTTTGGGTAAAGGCGTCACCATCAATGGTGTAACTGGAATCGTCATTTTTGATAATGGTGATGTTGTTGTCGAAGATCACACCACCATCACTATAAGTACCATTTGCTGGACAAACATTGATGATGCGAAAACTGCCATCGCGACAAGCACGCTTTACGTCCACAGTATTTCCCCTCTTACACTGATTGATCAATCGTTTGCCTTTTCTTCGAGGGATATTTAGGTAAGTGTCGATGTGGCACGCGGTGATGTTTCCGTCTCTGTTGCAAAGCATGCGATTATGATTCAAACTATTGATTCGTTTAAACTCGATCAAGCCAGCATTAAGTCCGACAGTCAGCTGTTCAGTTTTGGGGTTTGCAAGGCATACCTCCAAAAGGACAGCACATGATATTAACCTAAGAAATGCAAACAATACGTCACATGGGCATTTTTTTCGTGAGTTAATGTTAAAGTATTTCTGTTGCATAATGTAGTCGAAAATGCACTCTTTCTTTGATTTTCTCACACTGCGATAGCTTTTATGAACCCAACAAATTGTTGCGCCATTGTCGCATTTGGGTGATCACCATCCTCGACGTGCCTCACCTCAATTTGATGATTTGTGCCGGTGGGGATAAAGATTGTCATTGTGAATATTATTTGTTTCGATGTTTTTTGGTCTGTTAAAGGTATATGGTCCTTATGATTCATTCGTCAAAAACACGATATAGAATGCAATGCTGGATTTGAATCAAAGGCAAATGATGGTTGTTACGATAGGTTACGATTTATGAGCATTTTGAGGTGATTCATCAAAATATGATGTAAAATATTTCTGCATCAACTGTTATTTCCCACTTCTTATCAGAAGCCCATGTTCTCAATATTATTTATGCAGGTCACCTTTAGTATGCCACCCGATCACAACAACTTCACAATAGTAGCCCTAGAGGTGTTCTCAATATTGTTCACATACAGGTCACAATAATATCACACGAATAACGTGTTCTCATATTCACGCCACTGCCATATTCGTTGAAAAAGAATTATTTATTTCTGTTCTGGAAAAATCTAATAAATGGCATCCTATTAGTGTCCAAGAAAAATCATAGTGGATGCATATGATACCTATGGCTCCCTAATATTTTATCCAGGTGTCTGTTTATTGCTACTAGATAGTGATGACGCATCAATAAAGCGATTTTAACCAAGTTGTTCTGAATACATTTTACTTTTGTGAAATGGCGGACTGATTGATCAGGAAACGCCAGCAAATGAAACCCTTCCCCTGTTTCTCGTCATAATGTTCCAAGCACTGCTGGAGTTTTTCCTTGTGCTTGCAGTAATATGTGATCACATTTTGAGCAACCTCCTGCTTTGACAACGAATCTAACAAAAGGTATTGTTCAATAAAGTATGGACCAAAGTCGTCAACACTCTTGGAGTTTGTTTTGTCAAAAAGGACAAAACCAATTTCATCTGCAGCATATTGAAGCATGTCCCTCAATGGATGTGTTTCACGATCATGGACATTGAACTGATCCTTCATTCCAATGATGTAAACGCCTGGTTGAATGCCAACCAGGGAGTACTGAGGGTTTTGCTTAATGTAACTAATGTTGACCTCGGAGTGGAATTTGCCAGGATCAATATTATCAGCGATGGTAACAGAAGCAGCCCTTGATAGGACTGACGAAACAAAATCAGAGCAAAACTTGGTAGAATCTGCAACGCCTTTGAGCACATGATGAACCTCATCAGTAATGTATTTTCCCACAATATGGTGTGAGTACAGGAACTGGATTGTTGGATACACATTTATGGCGCTCTTGCGGCCCCCAACAGAATATTGCATTGTAAATATTGGGACAGGTATTGGAAGGGAGAGATTGATCTTTGTGTTGTCATTTCCAGAATTGATTGTAGAATCGAAGTAATTATCAACCCTGCTGACAAAAGAGAGCTGATTGCGTTTGTCAAAGGCATCCATTGTGTCATTATCCTGGCTCTTGGTCTTTTGCTTCTGTTTTTGCTTCTGCTGCTGCTTTGTGTACGATATTTCCATTAGACTCTCTTGTTCGCCAGAGAGAAAGCGAATATAGTTATCATAAATATCACCAGAGGAGTGTCTTTGCTCAAATTTTTGTTGGACAATTTGCCGTACTAGAGAGTCTACCATTTGTGGAGAAAGCTCATTTTCTGCAACTGTTTTGTTGGAGCTTCTGTGGAATTTATCAAGAAATATGTGCTGTAAAATTCGTGCAGGGACTGGAGTTCCCAGCACTCCTCGTGCCATCTTATCTTCCAAAATTTTCACTTTGATCTTGATGGTCATCTCCAACTTTTCAATAAAGCTATTGACAATTTCGTCTAATAAATAAATGAAACACGGCAAATAATTGAATGATGAGCATTGCATGGGGATTTGATGAAAAAAAGGAACAAATAATAACTGACCTGAATAGTAGAATGAATCTTGCGATAGATTAAAGAGGGCAACCAATGTCTGGTAGATTGACGAAAGGTTCCCTGCCATCTTGCAGTCACAATTTTTTGTGTATAGTAGTGTGGTGAGTGGCTGCTTCTTGATATCCCCAGGCCCACTGCTCTCTGCAATCATGCCAGCAGGTATGTTGCTTTTATAAATGCTAAATGTTGTCTCGTTCATAGTTCTCGAGCGACCCTGAACAAGATGAGAGAAAGAGGAAATTAAGATTTTCATTCCCATCACAGAATTTGCAACTCATTGAATTGTCCAACACTCACCATTGCCTGCCAAATCTTGCTAAAGTCTTCCACATCATGCGCAACAACAACACTTTTGACAAAAAGTGGGAGCTTGAAATTTCTCTGATAAATCAGCTGATAAGGAACATCTTTGCCAATATAGTTCCTGTTGTCAATAAAAAAAAATATTTTATGACGAAGCTCAGTGCCGTATGTTTTACACAAATCGCGGTAAAACTCTTCATCAAATGTGACATCATTCTTAGACTTCATGTGGGCAAATTGCGAAACAAAATTGGCAGAAACATAACTCCGTTGAGAATCACGTGTGTCAAAGAATTGATATGCAATGGATACTAAAAAATACACAATACACGCACCTTCATGCATAGCATTCTGTCGCTGCCATCAATTTGGTCAATATGATAAATATAATGGAAGCAGTCAGGGCCGAAGTGTTGCAGTACCAGTGACTGGACATCGTCGATGGTAGAGAGCTTGAATATTCCACACAGATCCACGATTGCATTGAATGGAGCTATTTTCTTTGCTTCTGCTTCCCCTGTTCGCGAATTCCTTTGCTCGCGTTCAAATATCGCACTGAGTGTCTCCATTTCACCTAACTTCAATGATTCTTGCATAAAATCAGATGACACGTATTCCACGTCAACGTTGCTGTTTTGACCTTGGAACAGAGCAAAACGACGCTCAAATTCTTCCTGAGACAAATCTTCACTCGTGTAGGCATAAAAGCTTCTATCAATACTAGGTGGGATCTCGTCCTCGCGCTGGCTGCGAATATAACCAGATGTGGGATAGTTATCGAGGAAAGGAGTTCCCGTAAATCCAATGCAGTCAAAATTGAAGATGATGTCTACTGAGTTCACCGATCTTGATTTGTCGCGTATTTCCATTCGTTTCAAAATAATGAGATACAAAAACCGAATGAGCCCACCGAGAGTAGCAGGGTGCTTCTCGGCTATCTCAGAAAGACGGTCGTGCCCGTATACGAGCTCATCGTAGTCAAGTTCAGCCAAGAATTCTCGCCAATACTCAAAAGTAATAAATTTTCGTTCCCCTTGGAAAAGCTCGTCATACTTAGCGATATCCTCAGAAAGTATCACAAAAGTTAAGAATATTGTTCTCTCCACGTCACTGTAATATGAGCCTGGCATAGCCCTATTCACAGACTCGTATGGGCGAGCAATAAGTGCTTTGTAACCCTCGATGTCGTGTGAGACGCTCGTTGTGCAATGTCGCAAAGTTTGCTCATTGAAAATACCTGGCATTCACAAAAAGATATTGAAAGCAAAATGTTAGAGAATACCTGTAACGATTTACTCCCAACGTAGACATGACAAAAAATGAGTATCATACATACCAAAGCTTTTGTTAAGTGATTTGCTTGCGTCTTGAATCTCATTGTATATTGCAACAAATTTAGCATGCAGATCTAACCAGTACGCAGGGTTTGGCGAAGATTCAAATTCCTCGCGTGGGCATTCTTTACCATGGTATGCTGCGTTACTTGCCTGGTAAAAGAGCTGCATTGTCGATCCTGCAAATGTGTTTGCCTTGTTTGAACATATATTGAATACAAGTTTGTCCCGGTCTGGAAGCAGTCGTGGAAAAAGATAACAGAATAAGATGAGAAAAGATTAGAAGACGAGCCTCTAAACCCATGCACCACACACTCACCGAGAAAGTCATCGACTTCGTCCGTAATCACAAGGATGTGCTCGCGGTGAGGGCGTATTTTCTGAAAGTAGTAGTCGTGGAAAAAGATAATAATAGAATAAGATGAGAAGAAAAAAAGACGAGACAATAAACCCATGCACCATACACGCACCTGGCAAATCTTATCGTAAGTTAAAGCTTTCTTAAACTGATTGAAACTGGTGACAAATATCTGTTTCATTGGTCTTGGCTGGCTATGACTACCTCTCTCTGAACCAAGTTGAACTTGAGGATGGAGGAGTGTGAAAATGTCATCGTAAACTCGATACTCTTGTCGAAAATTCAAATTGAGGCAGTGCCGGTATACCTGAGTTTTTGCATCAGGAACCAAGTGTTCTGGCACAAGTATCACCAGTGTGTCCTTTTGCTTTCCTCCACGGGCGAGGTGCACATGTGCCTCGACGTTAGATGACAAGAAAAGTTGGCATAGTAAAGGCATTATCACTTTTGTTTTTCCACTGCCCACTTCAGAAAAATTAAAACATTCATCCCCGCATATGATCCGTTCTAGGAAGCGCTTCTGTTTTTCTGTTGGTATTATCTGATATTGGCCATCTTCAGTGTATCTCTGATAACGAGTGAAGTTATCACACAATACATCAATGAAGTCGCGAAGGGGAAGATGTTTGTGTTGATTCAGATCAAAGAACTGCTTCTCAAAGATCCTGTCATAATGGTCATTCTTTGAAGCCCTATTTAGAACATAAAGAATAGCTTCTCTCCATGGGCTTTAATTCCCAAAATGGAAAAGACGGGCATGTGAGATCATGTTCAATGTGCAATAATAAAATCCTTTAAAAGAGAAAAACGCTATTGACCTCACCCAGTTATCTGTACAACTTTGTCTTTCTTCTCAATGAATTCAAGTTGTGTTGATGTGCGTCGAAGAAAGAAGAGCACCAGAATAAAAAACGAAACATTTCTAATGTAAACTGCAAAATCCAACAGATTTATCAATTGCTGGCGACTTGCCACCAATAAAAGATAGTCTGGGAAGTAGACAACCACTTTGGATTCAGTCAATATTGATGACAACTTGACTTTTTGGAACTGGACGTCGTCGTTGAGATCCACGAAAACTTCTTCAGAGTTGATGCACTCCATTAAATCATGCTTCATGCCATAATAATCTGGACAGAACTGCCCTCCCTTGTCAACCAAATAATGAATGTTACGGGAGGTGAAAATAATGATATCCTCCCCTTCCGAGTACTTGAAGCATGGGATGAATGAAATGGCTTCGTTGATGGAACATGATGGGAGATAATACAATTAATAACAGATGTGCAAAAATATTTATTGAAATAGCGAATAATTTGGAATTCAATATTCACTTACCTTCATTGAAAAAAATTGTGGATACTTCTGCATTTACCTTATTGATTCGTATGGTCATGTTCCCTCCATGGGCCACATCAACAAGAATGGAATTATCCGCAATGAAAAAAAGATACTGTTCTTCAGATGAAAGAGCTCTGAAAACATTCGTGATTTCTATGTATTTGACCATGGACTGAATGTCTGAGCTCGACTCTAGCTTTATTCTGTAGAGATTGATCTCGGGTTGGTGGGGCCTCAAGTCAAACACTTGGAATTTGATGTTTGACGAGAGTGAACAGGTTAAAATCGCAATTAAGATTATGGTGAGAAAATATTTCGGCGCAATGACAGATGCTGATTGAATAGAGAATCTTACCTTGGATGTCATCGTAAACCATAATGCCATCATTATCTGTGAAAGAATGATGCGCTGTGATCTCCTCAAGGTATTCACTTGTCTTCTTGCTGAAGTTGTGGGGTATGCTGAAAGGAAATAAAACAGAAGAAAGTGAATACGCAAAATAATAAATAAAAATCTTGGACATGATGAATTGCGACTACTTACATGATATGGAACTGAGAATTGCATCTAATTTTGTAATAGTCTACCTCGACTGACTTGTTAATTTGGCATAGAGACTTTTGCATTAGGGACGGGTGAGATTTAAAGCATGCAGCATATATTGTGTGAGAGATTTGTTTTTGTGATAAAATGAGTCATTTTGTGCAAGTCCAAAATATGATTCATTCCATTTCATGTTTGAAAGATAGCTGATGGTATGAATCATGACTTTTTTTATTTAATAAAGAATTCATGGCATGACAGCTGCTCATCTTCCACAAAATAAGTTTGCATTGTCGTCATCAATAATGTCGCATTCCGCCACACAAAAAGGAATCATATTGTCATGTCTAGTGATGTCTTTAAAGCAATGGAGGAACGCTGCGATCATCTATCATCTACCATCTTTTGCCAGGCAGGATCACGATATGACGCATACACTATGATGCAATAAAGATGACAGATGACTCACCATGTAAATCTTGCAAAGTAAAACATACTCTTGGTAATCTGAATCTCCATTTAGCATTTGGATTAGCTTGAATTGATTGGACATTATGGGGAAGTTCTTGTTCACGATGAATTTGTATGACACTTCAAAAATCAACTCTTCCACCTTGGAGCGTGTAACCGAATCTGCGGTGTGCTTTCTGTCAAAGTTATAAATCAAATTTGCCACTATTACAATGAGGGTGGTGAGGCGGATGGAATCAAAAATGAAGAAATACGTTGTGAGAAATACTTGTGCTGATTATGGTGGTGATGAGACATTCAAAACAATCATCCAAAAATAGCAACAACACCATTGTCGCCAAACACAACAACTAACCTTCCACTTGCAATTCACGGGTGTCTGCTTCATGTTGAAGGTCTTTCATGAAAGGGATGTTCAGTAATTTGGCGTGTTCGTCAAAAAGCCCAAAGTCCAGCAAGAGTGACAAAAGCATGAGATTCAGAACAATATTATCCGACTTGAATCGGACATTATCTGCACGTTGAAAGAGACGCTCCACGATGCCCTTCAAGTAGGAATACTCGTACACACGATCTGTCACAATCAAGTAGTTGTGTGAAGTACGGGATGTTTGACTAACACTAGCGCCAGCGTGGCCAGAAGAGCTTGCTACAGCAAGATCAAGCTCTGTTCGAAAAGAACCACGGCATTCAAATGGTCCATAGTAGTAATATCCATGATGACGAGGCTCAAAGAAAATCTTTTGACACGACAGCGCAAGGAGGGTTCGAACATCTTTCCCAAATACTTGAATGTTGTTCACATCCGGATTTTGCCAATAACACTCTACCACATTCAAAAAGTGCATTAGTGTATTGTACTTGGAATATGTGTACCCATGCCCAATTTTGATTGAAGTCTCGTATTTTTGATTGGCACTCTGGCCCCCGTCAAACATTGGAGTAAACCTTCTAAGGTTGGAGCGTGCCATTTGGTTGATGCTGTGTTAGGAAAGGATGAAGTGAGCAAAGCGATTGTGAGCATTTATTTAATTGAAAATGACATATGACTCATTATGCATGACTGAAATTCCAACAATCTGGTGTCATCACCATCATTATTATCAGACTCACCATTCCTTTTCAAAGGCAAATTCCTGCCGATGGGCCTGGGAACGCATCAAGTCAACATTGTAGAACACTGACTGGGTCAATGAGTTGATATCTTTTTCTTTCGGGTTGATCTCAGAGAAACCTAGGCCAATATATTCCGAGAACCAATCAACGCTCAGGAAATTCTCATTAAAAAAGTTTTTGTGCTTCTTCGTGGCTACAAATTGTTCCAAGCTCATCATTTTGTCGTAAGTATTTCGTTGTTGTGTTGAGAAGTAAATGTACTGAATGAGGACGGAGTTGACGTTTTGGACAATTTGTGACAGAGAGCTTGGTGCTTTGCCCATGGAGCACATGTCAATCAAGTAGGTGTAATGATGAATGTCAATCAGCTCTTGCTGTCCTATCTCAAACTGAGGCATGAAATCTGCATCGGAAAAAAACACAGAGATTTTGCAAACGTAAGAGCCAATGTATAAAAACACACCATCTCCATCTAGTATCAAAGTACAATAAGAAATAAAATTTACTCACAATGATCACGATACTTGGTAAGTTTTGCCTGGCATGTTTTAGATGCCAAGTCATTCACCACCCTAACAACCTTTCCATAAAATGACAATAGCTGATTCTTCCTCCATGCATTGAATTCGCAAAAACTCGAAATTCCCAACATTGCTCCAGCATTGCATCCGAACATGAGATTCACCGCACGGTATTTGTAATAGTCGCCCCGTCCCAACTTTCGCGAAGCCCCATCCGAGTCATGAATATATTGGAGTGACTTGGTATTGGGCGTGGAGGAGGTGGCGCCCTCCAACGTGAATTTATCATACCCATGAAGAGATTTTGAGAATACAAAGTATTTCGTCACTCCTTCGTATTGGCGAGTATAGATGGGTACCTTGACGTTTTTCATTTTCAGATATTGAACAAACGCAGTGTAGTACGGAGAGGATTCGAATCGGTAGAAATCCAAAACAAAGTTGTTATTGGTGAGAGGGCGAAGGATTTGAGACTCGGGATCGAAGAAGAAAGTGAGGAGGAACTGAGCGATGCGGATGGAAGCTTGTTCGAGTAGGGCGGCATTGAGTAGATCAATGGATTGTCCATCTGGGGAGATGGCTGGTTTGCCGACCTTGCAAAGGAGAGCAAAGCTGTGACAGTATAATGTTGTAATTATTCAGTATATAATTTCAGTTTGGTTTGGTTTGGTTTGATTTGGATTGATTTCATGAGAAAATGAAAGTGTTGTTAGCGGCATCTGAAAGTAAACTTATACGAAATCAAACATAAAAAATATTATATGTAACTACTCACAGATATGTTTGGAAATAGCAAGTATTCCCCGTCAACTGAGTACTCATGGATGAATGATTGGTCTTGTTATTGATGAACAAATAGGTATCAATATTGAGTGGAAGACTCATCCATTTGACGGGAATGTTTGTAAAGTCGAGAGTATTAATTTTCTTCCATAGTTGATAGCTGTATTGTTGTTGTTATTATGAGAGGGGGGAGAGAGATGTATATATATGGGTTAGTGTTGACAATGTTATAATAATGACGATATCCATTAGCGAGTATTGACAATATTCATTACTCGCAAAGCAATTAACATTGACATTCATTACTCGCTATGCTCGCAACACTCGCTTCGCTCGCAATAAATAATAACAATGTACTCACACCAAACCCTGCAACTCCCCACTCGAACTCCCCGTATAATAATTTTTATTCTCCTGAATATGCTGATTATCCCCATAATTGCACTTGAGCAACAAGAACAATGCCACCATTTGAACATGTTGTTCTCCCTTGACTATGCGTAGGTTGGCGTTGAGTGGATCGTAGTAGAGGAGGGTGGTTGTGGATTTGCTTTTGGTATTTTTGGTATTTTTGGTAGTAGTGGTGGTGGTGGTGTTGTTGTTGGAATTATTATTGGAAGAAAGTATTTGAAAGGCGGTAAAGTGGGAGTCGATGCAGCATGTGACGAGGGAGTTGGTTTCGAGAATGTGGTTGAATAGTTCATCGTATCTGTTGTGTATTGTTGTTGTAGTTGTTGATGGTGTTATTGTTGATGTTGATGGTAGTATTTGAATGTTGTTATTATGATATTTATCAATTGTCATTTTGTTGTTTTCGTGTTGTTGTTGTTGTTATTGATGATTTTTTTTGCGTCATTTTTGTTGTTATTGTGCGCATTGTCATTGGCATTGTCATTGGCATTGTTATTATTATTATTATTATTTGCGCAGTGAATGAGTAGAACGGCGACAAAACAAAAAATGATGGGGTTATTTTTTTAATAAATAAATAAAGAAAAGAGACAAAAGAGATGGGGTTTAGATTTGTGCGATGATGAATAAGTATATTATACAACAAGAAACATACACATTATACAAAATACAAAATAGATGAAATCAAAAATCATGAAATCACAGTGTGGTTGGCATAGTAGGGGACTCACGTCATGTTTTTTCGATCATAAATGACTCCCTCCAACATGTTGATATAATCACCATCACCACCACCATCCTCCTTCACCTGTTGAGTAGCAGTAGCATCTGATGTAGCATCTGATGTAGCAGTAGATGCCGCATTCTCCCCCATCATTGCACCACCACCACCAATACCAATACCACCATTCAAACCATTCAAACCATTCAAATCACGCAGCACNCACGCAGCACCGGATCAAAAAAAGCCGCCACGGCATTATAATTGCTATATCCCCGATCGAAATAACCATTGGTCGAAAATAACAAGAGAGGGGAAAAGGTGTAGGGATAATTGTCGAGGGAGTGGCGGGTTAATTCTTGGAGTAGTACTGCCTGTTGTGTCCGTGTGGTGGAGTCGTCGTCGTCGTCGTCGTCATTGTCGTGCTCGTGATCATGATTGTTGTTGTTGTCATTGTCGGCTCGTTCAATTTCCATCGGTGCGTTCGCGGCGGTGGCTGTCATGATTTTGAATCGCTCAGTTGCTGCCGAGGATAGTTTGAGGAGTTCCTTTTCCAATTTGGGATTCTGCAATGGGATGATCGATAATTTCCGATGGCTGTCGCTGATGTCGCTGCCGTCCTTGCTGTCGTTATTGATATGGTTGATGACGTCGTTGCCCGCCGCAGCAGTGGCAGTAATATTGTGAATGCCACTGACAATATCAGTATCAGTATCAGTATCAGTATTGGAGTTGGAATTGTCGTCGCCACCGCCACCTCCAAAAAGACGCTGGCAGCACAAACAAAATCGGCGCAAATAATAGAGACCAATCGTCGTCGTCGTCGTCGTAATTGTCGTTGTCGTCGTAATTGTCGTTGTCGTCGTAATTGTCGTCGTCGTTGGATTATTTGCTATTGGGGTAATGATTGCTGTTGTGATGATGATAGTGATTTATTAGTGTATCTAGTGAGCGATAGTGTGTGCCATCCATCTACTAGATATCTATCTATCTATCTATCGGATGTGTTGATTTTCAAAACGCCGAGACGAAAGGGCAAAGAAGTGAAATTGTCGCCATGGTCGTCGTCGTCGTCTTTTAAATGTGTTTTTGAAAATGATTGGATTGAGATGATGATGGATGATCGATGCTTCGATCTTCGATGCATCGCCACGCACGCACGACGCCACTTCGAAGCCCGTTGTTCCGGCCTCTCACGGGGTATCGTAACCCGTTTCGTTCCATCCCCGTTTTTAGTGGCCGATGACCGATGACCGATGACCGATGACAGATGACAGCTACACCGCGCGCTTGCAGCTGGCTGTTGCAGCCTCAAGAATCACAGCCTCACTCTTTTACTTCCCTTTTGTGATATTATTATTTGCCATGCCCTTTTT
>JALLAR010000741.1:0-13059 GCA_036939335.1 Conticribra guillardii
TGTAGAAACGTGTACTATCATTAGGTAGAACACTAAATAATAAGAGAAGGTTATATATATATATAGTAGAAACATGCACACAAAAAAACCGCCAACTGAAGAATGGACTGACAACAAAACCATCAGTTTGACAATAATATTTCGGCATAACCATATGTAGTAGAGATAAGAGTGGCAGGTAGGTGGCAGGCATTACCAGAATGCCCACGATCATCCAATCATCTCCCCTTAGTCCTATCCTTCTTCTTCACATCGTACTTTTTTTATCGCACCATTCACCGAGTGACGCTTTTTTTAGACCGCAGAACTGGTCTAACGTAAAAAACAACACCATAAGACAGCAAATTCAAAAGACCGAAGTAATGATGTCAGACCCACTCCAATCCCAACACTGTCAGCCATGTGACAGCGAAGAATTTCCGCATAACGGAAATAGTGATGCAACTGCCTTTTCGTCCGCGTCATCTTTGTTTCGACATGCCATTCCGTCCCATCGTCTTGGCAAACGACACGATTCACTTGAATCTTATCTCGATGAAATTCACCAACAGAAAAATAACGAGGAAGAAGATGCTCCAATCGAATTTTCATTGGTCACTATCCTGTCAAAAAATGACAGCAACAATCAAAATGAAGATGGCAGTAGCAATATCAGCATTTTATTGGGCAAAAAAATGCGCGGGTTTGGGAAAGGGTTCTATAATTGCTTTGGGGGCAAACTTGAAAAAACAAAAAATTGCAATGAGCATGATTATCCTGCCAGGGGTGCCGTTCGTGAACTTTGCGAAGAGACGGGAATTTCTGTACCGCTAAATGTTATGGAAGATGGATTTGTTGGGACGTTAAATTTTACTTTTGAGGATTGTGATGTCAATCGAGCTATGAAGGTGTACTTGTTCTGTGTATTTGTGTCTCTTTCAAAAAATGATGATAAAAGTGATAATTCTGCTCAACCGCAACAGCAGCAAGGTAATGCGCCAGTTATAATTCATCCAACCCAAATTCGAGGCTGCGACGAAATTGAACCAGAATGGTTTCGTACTTCACATGATGTACCATTGCATCAAATGTTTGCGGATGATACTGTGTGGCTGACCACGCTTTTGAAGTATTACGATGAAAAATCCAATCTCCAGAAGCATCCGACACAACAAAAATTAATGTTTGATGCATGGTTTCATTTTCATTCTGGCGGCACTGAAACCAATTCCATGATGCATCAATATATCAGGATAAATGGTAATTCGACTTTGACTTCGAATGCTTTACCAACACCATCAACAAATGCAATCGAGATCTCTCAATCTGATAGCTCAAACATAGCGAACAATCAAATATTCTCAGCACCACACAAATACACAGTCGAACAAAAGCTCTATCATGCTCTCCACAACAATGGCATAAGTAGCCCCAACATCAAAGAATTCAAAGAGAATTGGGCAATGGCGAATTCAGTACGAACATTCATGAAAGAACAGGATAGAATGAAGTGGGTTATAGATGTGGCTGGGGGGCATGGTGCTCTTGGTGAGTTAGGAATAATCATCTTGCGTAGTGCGAGTGTGCATCATTGAAGTGCCTATATTTAACTTACAAATGGTTTCTCTGCTCGACAACACTATTTCAAGGTGCCCTATTTCTTGCCTTAGTCCCTGGGTGCCAAACTGCAGTTGTAATTGATCCGGCTATAGTGAAGGGTAAAGATGGTGTGCAGAAGGCGTGGAGTCCGTTTTGGGAGATTCCTGCAAATTCATTGGATAGTGGTAATAATGCAGGGTTCAAGAAAAAAGAACTACGATATCGGCATGAATGCTTGCGCACGGGATTACGAGATGAGTTAGATTGCATATTGCACAAAAATAAATATGCTAAAAAATATGGTAGATCCTCATCGCCACCATCATCCACCAATATACTCGTGGTAGCATGTCATGCATGTCAACATTTGACTGATGAAACTCTTCAAATAGCTTCTGAATATGGCGTGAATGTTGCTGTTATGCCTTGCTGTCAAAAAGATCATGATGGATGGTGGAAAGGACTGACAAAGCGATTGGTCAAGAGCAATGGCAAAAAATCATCCTCGTTGTCCATCGGGGCAATCATGGACTTACTCGCAGCAGGGAAAATGATGGCATGGAACACTGGCGCTACAGCTGGGGTGAAATATCGCGTGAAAATGAAATTGATGGATGAAAGTATTTCGCCATTGCAAAATCGAATGATCATTTGCAGGGCCGAGAATAGGGGAAATGATGGCAGTGGCGAGGAAGATGCAGCCAAAGAATTGGCTCATCAGAAACTTGCTCGCGCATACCGTAGGGCTCATAGAGTTCCGAAGGATACTGAGAAAGAAGTTGCAACACCAGCAATGACGTCAAAGGAAATTACTGTTGGTCATTATTTCTCACATACCCAATCATGGCTTTGCATTCCTAGTTTGTTGACAGGATTTAGCATTGGAGCAGCTATGTCTTTATTTGTTGTCACTTTTCAGATAAGAAACAGGTAAAGGTTTCAAAATTTCTTCAATATGCAATTGATAGACTAATCTAGAATGCTAAGAATGCATCGATTCAAATCAGATTGTACCAGTTATTGATTTTCTTTGTTTTGCAAAAGAACTAGAGCTTTTAGCTGATCAAAGGCAAAATAGATACCGATAATATTTGCATGTCAAATTCAGAGATCCAGTACATGAAGAAACAGCATTTATTGAAATACTACCTCGTTGCCAATGCATTCACATTGATGAAACGGGCTTTTGCCATACTACGTTTGTTGCCACTTTCATTTGGATGTGATTGTGATTCACACAAACACAACACTTCACTTGTTTTGCACATTTTTTCAATAATTGGAACAGTTTGAGCGATCTGAGCGATGACGTCAGGCCCGCCAGCTCCTGCTGGAAACTGCTCAGGTAAGAACGTTAATACCGCTTTAATGTCTACGTCATCTTGACATCATCACTTCCTTTAAATACTTGAAGCGTTTTTGATGACGTCGATTACAGAATGAAGTTCAAATAATCGGCAGATCGAAAATTGATCATTCTGAATTTCACATTTTAATCATTAGAGAAATTTGAGGACAATGACAAAAAATATTGATCAGTTGATCTGCATCCTGTAATAAGAAAATGCCAGAAAGATGCTGAAGATATCGTACCATACGAGCATACGTACCAGCGCAGAAGAACAAAACCGAAGCCAAAAAATAAAATCCTCCAACCTCTCTTCTCTTGCTAAAAAATCGCAATGAACATACAAATGCTTTCCACGAAATAATCACAACAGAGCAATGTAGGCATGCAACCACACATCATGCACATGCAACATGCAGCAGCGAGTGAAAATGCCATAAAACGCGTTTTCTGACAATTCACATTTCACAATCCAATCAAACATGAAGTTATCTATCACAGCGCTCAATCTATTCCGCTATGGCGTAATCGCATTCGCTCCCAACGGCATCACTACTCGCCTTGGCATCTCAACCGCCGTCGCCTTCAACAACAACTTTGCTCCCGGTGGCAGTCCACGTGCCGATGGTTCGTCGCTGAACCTTTTTTTCAAGAACACTCTGAAACGCATGCGCAATAAAAAGAAACCATCAGTATTCCGATCTATGCCGCCTCTCGAAACGAACCCTCCACCCACGGCAAGGGTTCCGTCTGTTGATAATGGAATTGAACAACTTCTTGCCCAAAACGATGAATGGCGAAAACAAAAGTTGTACGAAGACCCAGAATTCTTTGTAAGTGGTCTAAGTGCATCATGAAGAGAATGCCCATATTCCATATGGATTTTGATTAATGTTGTTAATTCCATCTCTTATCCTATGACTTTTCATCTTGCCAGGACAAACTTTCCGCTGCACATGCACCTACCTACATGTGGATTGGATGTTCAGATGCAAGAGTTCCTCCAAATATGATATCAAACGAAGATCCAGGATCAATTTTTGTGGTACGAAATATTGCGAACGTGGTAAATAACAACGACAACAATCTCATGTCAGCACTTGCATATGCTGTCAATGTGCTGAAAGTTCCAAACATCATTGTTTGCGGTCACTACGAGTGTGAAGGCGTCCATGCGTCGGCTACAACTGCAGATCACACGGCACCATTTGAGAACTGGGTGCAAAACATCCGTGATGTTTACAGATTGCACAAGGATGAACTCGATGGCATCGACGATCCAGAGCAACGCCATCGGCGACTTGTTGAATTAAACGTCAAAGAACAGTGCATCAATCTTTTCAAGACTTCGGTCGTCCAGAGAAGTCGCATCGAATCATTTGAGTCCGGAAACGCAAGTCCTTTGCCCCGCATTCATGCTTGTGTTTTTGATCCAAAAACAGGAGCTCTTAAGAAACTAGATTTTGATTTCAAGAAGGAAATCCAAGACCTCCATGGCATCTATGCCCTCTTCTCGGTTAACCAGAACATTGACATTGTGAAGAGACGCGAGAATATCGATGCTGTGAAGAAACTCGAAGAGTCTATCAATTTAAAAGGACCAGCTCCTGCTGGTCTCTTGATCAATAATGTTGACCAATCAATCAAAACACATTTCCCAGGAGCTCTCACAACCGCAGACTTCGCAAAAACCCTCAAGGCCACTCTTGAAACCAAGGGTTACACGATGGAGAAGACTCTCCTTGCAACATCCTTTTGCTGTGATGAAATTAATCGTGAATTCGAAGGCGACCTAACAAATATATTTGGCAAAAATTTCAATATAGGCGGCTTGTCGGGCGCCCCATTTGGAGGTGTTACTGCCTTTGGTGCGATGACAGCCCACATACCAAAAGGAGGAGATTGTTGTTTAGTGTACGGTCCGCATGTTGGTATCGACTCTAATGGGGAAGTTGGAAAAGTAGACCGTCGTGGTCAGAAGGAGTCTGATGCGTCTTGCGGATCAGCTCAGGTTGCTCTTGCATATGTCAAGGAAGTAAGAGAAGCAAAAGTTCCGAAGCGTGGCGCTCCAGACATGTCTACCGAAGATTTTGCTGATGCGCAGCAAATACTTGTAAACAACAGCTTGCTTCCTTTGACTTCGCGCATTTTGTATTCTAAGGAACCCATGGCAGAACTTCCTCGCGCATTGTTTGATGTACAAGATGAGTTAATGACGAAACTCATTACGATGGGTTCGGCTGGCGTGGGCAAGCATTCTCCGAAGGGCACAATAGTTAAGGTCGGTGGTATTCACATCAATACCCCTCAAGGCCACGAGGATCATTTTTACCCTTTAAAATTTGAGATCTTTGACCAAAAAGGAGAAGTTATTGAAGATTTCGAGATGAAGTACAACTACATTTGGAAATAAAACAAAAGTAGACCTTCCAATCTATTGCCAAAAGGAAAGCATGACGGTTGCGCCACACAAATACTAGTTTGGTGGTTCGACATGTTGTACTAGTTGGAAAAGTAGATATTGTTTCCATTTAAAACTAAATCTGCATTGGGTTTCTGGTTATTCTAGTTTATTTTGATCTATATTAGGTAGTTGGCTGCCCCTAAAGGCCCCATGCTCCACGCCACATCTTACCGCCCATTGCTGGGTTTATGTGTTAGTTACAGTAATTTAAATATGCGGGTAGCATTCCCCATTTGTAGTCGTCACATATTTGTAACCCAGATGACCCGGCTTGGATGATTGTATTCCAAATGTCTGCCACCGAACCAATCGGGTACGTAGTTTGTACAAGTTTGAACACATCCACAGAACAAATGGTCTCGTCTTTAACTGTAATAAGCAGGATACAAATAATAATCTAACACGATGGTATTGGCAATGACACTCTTGAGGATGCAGAAGGTCTTCAATTCAGAAGAGGAACAGCCTTCTTTTCATACAGATCAAAAAAAACATGGAAGATTCGTCCAAGTCGGTGCTTGGTGCAGTGTTGCGATCATGGTGGCTGATTCATCCGTCATCAATCTTGGAGAAGTGACAACCATCATACTTGATTTTGCGCTGATGAATGCTGGAATCTAATGTGTGCACGAGGAAGCAGAGGATGAGTGGTCAGCTTACATTTTTAAATTAATAATTCAAAATCATGGACACACAATGTCATCATTTCAATTGTTTACACTAATTACCTTGATTTGCTCCGCCAATACCATTGTAGAGGCCGCTGCCACCATCGTCGATGCCTCTGCCGCCAGCACAATGATGGAGGCTGATCACTACAGTTAGTGATATGGGGTTCGCGCAGCTGAAAGTAGAGACTTATCATTCGTTGGCAGTATGTACATGTACATGGTACATGTACTACAATATGTAGTTATTAGCATACTATCGTTGATACACTCACTACGTAAAAAAATCACTAGGTACTTATTTTTTATTCTGATTGATCAAGCACGCAAGCAAGATCTTGCTCGAACTACCAGGAATAATAGTAATAATAATAGAGGGTAAATAATGATAAAAGTAATAGCAGCAGAGTTAATAAATCATTACGTAGTCTTTGTCAATGAAGGTGAAGGGTTTTTATAAAACCCAGTCTTGTTCTTTGTGTATTGTTGGGGGTGGGGCTTGAAAAAGCCCCAGGTTCTTGTTGTGTATTTGTCTATAGAACATAAATAATATCAAACATAAATAATAGAGAACCATTGTTGTGTATCCACACTGCTCCAGCTAATTGCATCTCCTTCTAACCCATTGACATCACCATCTGACTGATCCCCATGATCGTCATCTTAAAAATTGTGCAAATTGTCGTCATCGTTCAAATCAACATCTAAATCCCCACTGATCTCATCCATGCAAGTCATCATGGTCTCCAATGAATTTTGCCTTTGCTCCTCCTGCTTAACTTTTACCATTGCTTCCACTTCTTCCACCGACCACCGACTTACTATTCTGTTTATTGTTATATTTCTGTGACAAGTTAGAAAATGTTTTGATAGCACTTGGATTCCGCTTCATCTTCTCCCACCTTGCTCAAATAGCTGCTTGCTTCTCAGATCCTTCATGGTCTGTCACATAACATCATGTTGGTAGCCAATTTGATGATATTGCTCAATCCAGTACTCCACAAGCATTCCAATTCCACCGAGGATTTCGCTCATTTGTTGCACAATATGATCCTCTATGCCATGGGCTTTTGGTGTTATTGTTATGCTAAGCTTCATCTTGCGCATCTGATACATTGATGCATCAATCTTGGTTTGTGCATTGTTGCAGTCAATTTCTGATGGATCTGATTTGTAACATGCAGAAAAAGCAGAATCCCAAGGGTCAAAAAAAGTGCATGATCATTACATAACGTAACAGTTTCTTCATCATTAAACAGGCAGGAATCAACTTCTATGTCAATCAACACATCCCGGATGGCAGAAGTAATTTTCAATGAACTCCATTGATTTTTTGATGTTGACTCCATTCAACTGTTGGGAGAAGTAGGCAAGAATATTGTCGATGGCCAAATATATTGAATTTTCTCTTTCTTACTCTTGAAATATTCTGCATCAATGAGACACCTATTCACGAGTCGGTACTTCTCCTGCTTCAGTATAAATTAGTATCAATAGATGCATACCACATCCTCTTGGTTATCAAGGTCCTTCTATTCATCATGGTGTTTCTTTTTATCTAAATATCTGAGGCAGAGACACAAAACAAACAATGATGTAGAGCGCAGGCTAAATACTGTGTCAAAAACAATGGGATTACAATATATTGAATTATGGATATGATTAACCCTCTCTAGTTGTACAAATAATGGAAATTCATTATTCAACCCATCAGTTGAGACGTCTGCACAGCTATTATTATTGCTATTGCTATTGTTCTTGTTATTGTGATTAATGTAATCATTGTTGCATATTACTATGTATTGTCATTACTTTTGTCATTATAATCAATGCTACTCAGATAATAGTATGTTGTTATTGTTTGCTGTCAAATTAGTTTATTGTTGTATTGTGATTTTTTTGCATTATGTCCTCCCCTCTTGCAAATATTATTATTACATAGTTGTGCACATTGGTTGCCCCCACAATCATGTCCCCAACTCTCCATCTCCAGCAAAGAGCATCCAAGCGCAGGAGGATTTTTGACATTGCGAGCATGTTTTTACCCACCTTATGCATTTCTTGTGAGCGGTCCATGGGCAAATTCTTGGTGCTGCAAGCAAGGTTTGAGCATGGGAGAATTTTTAATTCTTGACGTTGCGAGTGTTCGAGGTTTGAGCATGGGTGCCCGGGCACGGACGTATCATCTTGACTACTTCTTTGGTTGAAAAAGGACAAGCAAGTCACACGACTGATGCCCGGTCCGTGATGACAATGATGATACCTGAAGATGTCCCAGTGGTAATGGGTTGTGGTGGTTGCAGTTGCAATGGTGGAGTGGGACATGCTCTGTGAATGTGCATGCTTGTTGATACTGAGCGACAGACTTGGTATCATCTCCTTCTCCTGGCAACATCAAGTTGTCACTACCTTGCCTTGTTTTGGACCCCCTGCCACTTGTCTCTGTCTGGCGTTTTCTGTCCATGACTCTTGAAGGCAATGAGGAAGAATGAGCTAGCAAAAAACCTGGGCAACCACTGAAAATTGGCTTCGACTGCAATATTTGGCTGTGTCGGTGTTATGTCGATTTCTTGATGTCTGCCTAAATGCTGTTTTTATTGAGTTTTTCTCATGACAATGATGATTTTTATTTTCAAATGGTTGTATCATTTTTTCCAGGATCAGCTGGACATTACAAAAAACCTACATACTGGTACAGTTTTGTGTTTAAGTAGATTAGTGCATACACATCTACTTTTTCTACTTTAGTGTGATGACTGCCAATTGGCAACCATTGATGTCGATCTTCTTCCACTTACGCCTCATCTCAAAAACAAGATTAATGAGACAAGAAACTGAAAAATGAAGAAAGTGGCTGCACTACTTATTTATGATTGTCAAAGCATACAATATGCACATTTATTCAATGGAATGACAAGAAATGTGTGAAAGTGTCGAAATGAGAATAAAAACAAGACTCAGAGTTCTTGCATTGAAATAGTACAAAATTCTCATATGTAGACTTTACACGTTGATTTCGTATGAGAAAGTAGAAAGTCTGCTGATGTGTTGGGAGGTTCGTAATTCTGATGGCTTCGTTCCCCTTTTTTGTTCTGGCATGCCAATACCATTATATTCTGTGTCATTGGAATAATGGATACCCTATTCATTTTCGAAGGATACAATTCCCTCATTATGTCATCTTTCATTATTTGTCAATACTTCACCTGATCAAACAAACAAAAGAATTTTCATTGAAATGGATTTCGTTTTGGTGATTTGAGGATAATATTTATTTTTAGGGTTATCTTTTTCTCTATTCTGGTTATTCTAACCATGATTGGTATTGTTTGTGTCGTCTCATTTCATAATAACAAATTATGCCGGAGTATCATAATGCAAAACAATGTGCCAAATCTATGGTTCCAATGACAATGAATCTTAAATACGCCCATTTTTGTCTGTACACGATAAAATTTGATGGCGTGAGCAAAAGGACAGTGTTATGTCTGCATAATCATGTTTGAATAAAATCAATGCATGATCATTTGCACCCACACTAAGCAATTGAGATAAGACTCTCTTAGATTTGCAGTTTCGATGCTATGAAATTATTTAGTTCTAGGTAGTTCTACATTTTCAACACCGAGGTAGCCAGTTTTTTCCTCTGTAGTGCTGACTTGATTGCACTATTGAGTTAAAACCGGAACAATTATTTACTTTTCAATGATATCATTTTTTATATGTAGGCATATCATATCTAGCTTTATCGAGTCTCCAGTATAGGTCTTTCACATGCATGTGAAAAGTTAGCCACGGCTACCAATATTAAATTGTAACTCCAAATTCCAAATATGACTCAACATTGTGATAACTGGGTGTTAGACTATTCAAAAGGTTAAAATAGTGCTTCAGCTTTATATTCAAATGATAGATTAATAATAGGTTTAGAATGATGTAAGTGCAGTGAGTTAAATAAAGTAATAGATTAAGATGAAGAGATGATCGTACCATATACAATGATTCCTTTACTATTTTTTCGCAACAAAACTTAATATCTGTTCTTTCAGCTGTCTATCATATTAGCACAACCTCGCTCAATTTACACGGTGATATACGCAAAGAAGATGTCCCAAAATATATCATAGACTCGTTTACACCTTTACAAAAACATAGACACAGAAACTCCTTATTAGTAATTGAATTCCACGGGCCACGCTTGCTTCCAGGTCGCACGCATTTCCTCGCTCAATTGTGGATGATTGGTCTGAAATTCCTGAGGAGCTTCGGCATAGCAAACAATCACTGTATTGACTGCACTGGACACTATTGTCATCAATGTGCTGGTGAGGACCATTCCAATGATGAACCCAGTACTATGTTTTGTTGCAATACGGCAATAGAAGAATTAAAAATAAGAAATGTGAGTCAAGGGCAAAATGAAACTGCGCAAAACTAAAAAGAAACGATTCCAAAGCAAAAGAGTTCGAAACATCGTAAAATTCAACTTACAAGAATGCTGCGGCAGATGCTCCAAGCTCATCACCAAATACCATGCCCCGCGAATGAGCAACAGCCATCGATATCAAACCTGTAATTAAGCCTACTCCTGCGGACAACATTCCTAAAACCCCAGATGCCAAGTTGTCGGTAATAATTGTAGTCCAACCACGGGTTTTGAACAAATCCATGACATTCTTGCCAGATTCCACGAAAGTGTACCCATAGACTCCAACAAAGACAAAAGCCCATTGGTTGAAATACTCCAAAACATCTGCGAGAATTGCGAGTAGGCATTCAACGAGGCAGAGCAAAATCCCACCTCCGTCTTCGCTATTACGAAGATTGCGGACCATTTGTTTGGCAGTCTCAATGATGGCAACAAGAAGTGATCCAAAGCAGATTGATCCAAATGAATTAGTGACAGAGCGGAGCCATGAGTCGCGTACGCCATGGGAGCAGAATGACGATGCTTCTGTGGGAACAAACCACCACGTGCCCACAGTTCCAGCTACAGTCACATGTACCGTGTTCTTAATAACTTGGGATGTCCAATAATAGCTGAGCAACAATGCAAACATCAGCAAACCACTGGGTTCCTCCTGGCATGCACCCTGACCATCACAATCACTGGTAATGTAAACCGTGGATACAAATGCAACCATCCACCAAGCACTCCATCCAAACATGAAGACCAATGACAAATAGGCCAAAGGAGCCAAACCAAGATTAGACTTGATGGCGGTGGTGGCAGTGGCAAGATTACAAGCAGCAAATGGGATACGACCCCATACAACATAGGCATAGTATATAGTGAAACCGCATAGGATGATGCCCATAATGGCGGCAAAGGGCGAAAGAAATAGTGATGCCAGCGCAAACTATTGTAATTTTTAGCGAGAAAGGATACAAAGAGTGTGTGTTAATGTAAAAGAGATGAATATTACACAAAAAGTTGATTGAGGAAAAAAACTGAAGTGGCAGAACCGTTCAATCAAGCCAACATCAAACACCAGACCATCATTAATACGATTTCAAAGATGTAAAGCAGCCTATATTATTTGCTGAACCAGGTCGTCTCAGTTAAGGATAAGCATAAAATCATGCACAATATTTTTTGCAAAAATAAATTCATCAAAAAGTTTCGTCCCCCCCTTAGGAACACATTCAATTAACTCACGAATCCCTGACACATGAAAATGCAGAAAAAATCAAAGGAACAAGGAACTCACCACAACAGTAGCCGCAATGTTGAACAACAATGCGAACTTGATTAACGCCTGCGCATATCTAATCATAAATCCCAATGTCAACGTCGAAATAACCACCGCCACTACTGTCGAAATCCCCAAAAGGAGCATCATATCCGCAAAATCATTGGTTCCGCTAATATCGTAATTTTCTTCTTCCTCGAGGGAACGCTCTCCCATCATCGAAGATGATGATTGAATCGCACGATTCGCTCCCTGAATAATCAACGTCATGAATTTCCCCGTCAAACCAGACGACAATCCCTCCTCCAAATTCCTATTCAAATCATTCGCCTCCGCCACCTCCTGATACATTCTCGGAGCAAACGTCCCGGCAGCCCATCCAACGACTCCCAAATGAGCCCAAAATAAAATGGCGAAGATGAAATCATTGCATTTCCTCGGTTGGACTTCTCCCTTGGTCCAGTGGCCCGTTTCTGCGGCTGATCCATAGATATTTTGGTGGTGTGTTTCGGGCGTTTCTGCGGCGCCGATTCCGTGGGTGACGTGGTGGTGGTCGTAGATGTGCCCTGGGGCGTTTTCATTGGGTTTGTTGTTGGAGACTAGGACTCCTTGGACTACCGGCGGCGACGAGGCGGCATTGTAGTAAGGTTGCTGGGAAGACATGATTGGTTGTGTGTTGGGACTCCGCTCCATGAAAAGCTGGTTGCATTGGTATGGTACTACTAACTCTCTCTAGAGAGAGTGCAGTTGCACATCAAAAAAAAAACTTACATATTCATATCCCTCGGTTGGACCGCGTCGTGGTGGTGGCGTCGTTGGCCCTTCGCTTCGTTCATTCAACTCTCCTGACTGTCTCTTCTCTCTCTCTCTTTAGAGTACATAGCTAGAGAGAGGCAGGAGTAACGGCGACCCATGATTGAAAGAACACATCGGACATCAGCTCGTTTTCAGTCGTTTTGTTTTTGAGAAAGAAGTAGATACTCTGATGTAGTCTACATTACAATAGTACGAGTACAATACTAAAATGCTTCTCATCGGCGAATCTGACCGTTGAATATCGACCGTTGAAGACAGGATACATGTCATTTGAGATAGCTGTACATAAGCAAATGAAGACTAAAAACAAGAGCGAGTGCGTTATTATTTATTAGACAAACCCGTCGCGATGGATGAAGATACTACAGTAGAGTAGTACCCTAATTGTTGGTGAAAACGTATTAGCTTTTTGAAAGTGCATTAGGTTAAGAAATTTTAAGATATTACGTATTAGGTGAACGATGGTATTACGTATTAGGGTATTACGTATTA
>JALLAR010000742.1:0-13076 GCA_036939335.1 Conticribra guillardii
TACTATATAAATTACATCATCAAATTACTTTTTGACTATTCTTGTATTTATCACATGAATCGAGTACACGATTATGTAAAACATAATGCACAACTAAATTGTTTTTTGAGCAACTATGAAAGCAACTATGAAAGCAACTAAACAACCCAGCAACTATTATCCTCTAGTGGCGCAGAGGTATAGTTGTCATCTAGTTTAGACGATGCCTTGAGTTCGAACCTCTGACAGGAGGGTAGTAGCACTCAAGCCCTGTCTCTCGTCTTTTAAGACACCTGTGCTCGTACATGGACACGGGGGTAGTTACCCCGTACGACTCATACTATAATTCTACGTTACGCCGAGGCATAATATATGGTCCCTGCATATGGTGCATACCTTGTGTCAAAATTAGCAGCGCGTGCACACCTGACAATTATCTATATTTCCCAGGTACCGCACAAGCTCACTATCCCCACTAGGTACCATGGCCACGTACTTAGTAAATATGTGCCCCGCCAAAAATTAGAGCCTAGTACCGCGATGTCCTAACGGACTGAGCTTGGGGGCTTAGCCGCTAGTTCTCCTCCGGGAGGAGGTCCATTATGGATCCTCTGCGAACCCTCTCACCACACCAGCCCCCTGTCACCAGTATCACTACTACCCTCCCAGGAAGGGCTGGGGATGGGAGGGCCATTACGGGGGAGAGTGCGGATCGTAGAGTTGATCTAGGGTTCCTGATGTGATGGACCTAGGCGATTGCAGCACTGCCCCTGTTCTTGATAGAATGTTGGTTGGGAAAGAGCAGAGCCACCGGAGCGCACGACACACACACCCAGCAACTATGAAAATGTGCTGAAGTTCATGCCTGGTCCGCCAAGGGTTTGTGTCTATGAGCATCAATGGAATGAGGGCCATCGATATCTAGATTTCTAAATAATCAAATCAGCATGGTTACGATGGTATAATAGGCATGCAGGTGATATTTCTTTCCTTTGGTGTAAATGTCATTGCATATCAATATCTTGAGTAGGTTTCACAAGATAGGCAGTCACTAAAAACAAATTAACGCCAAATAATGCCAATATTATTGGGTTACATGGTGCCTAATTTCCATGGTGACTGTCGTCTAATTGGAATATTATTTCAATGAACTTTTATCCTACATATTTAGGAATGGTACCAAAATAAGTGACACCTTCACCTTAAATGCTCTGTCAGCTTGCATCTTTTGCATCAGTTCCATAACTCAGATTGTGCTGCATTATTAACCCCCTGTTCAAATGTGTATTTCGATAAGCTGTTTATTTTTTGCTTGTATCTGTAGTTCTCCTAAATAATGACAGCCAAAAGAAAACTTTGTGAAGAAAAGTCAGATTTCTTTTTCTTTCTGTTCTTGGCATTCAAAGCTGGGGACATGATGTTTTAGTTAGATGTGTTTTGTGGTGTATGGTTTTTTTTTGTTGATATTATTTTCATTCTCAATTTATTCCATCTGTAGCTTGCTGAGGTTGGGTATTTTTTGTAGTACTACTATCTTTTCTGAAATCGACGCTCGCTCAGTGTTCTCATAAAATGAGAATTGATGAGAACCGGTGTATTGAAGTGTTCTCATAAAATGAGAATTGATGAGAACCGGTGTATTGAATGTGTCGAGATTTGTTCTTCACAAAATAATGCGATCTGCTACGAAAAAGTCTTTGATTCATTTTCACACAAATCCTGAACACTCACAAAAATTCCAAAGGAGTCGAAACATAGGTTTGCAGTACAAATAACCTAAAATATGTCCAGACGAGCTGTTATTGCGGCATTTGCCGTTGGAATGGTTGCCGATGCCTCCGCTACTGGCTTGCGGGGATCGAGCGGTGGCCAAATTACGCTTTCTAATAGCGATGTGGTAAAATCAAATACCGTGACTAACGGTGTGGCTGAGAAAACAATTGCCGAAAGTATCGACCCTGAAGAGAGGGAGCTCCGAGAGCTCAAGAAGAAGGCAAAGAAGGAAAAGAAGAAAAAGAAGGTAAAGAAGGCAAAGAGGGTTAAAAAGAGGAAAAGGGTGTGATGGATTAGTAAGAAGACTAAACATAATCAACATGTGACGATTGGCGTTGGGAATGAAGATGGTTTGTTTGAGTTGTTGGTGTTATAAATTGTTCGAAGATAATTAGCTATTAGTAAAAGTATTGAAATGATATTTTTTAATTATGTTTATGTTTTGGTTCATAAGTTCACGGCAAATTGACGTTTATCTCTAGAGAAGGGAGTAATTGATGCATTTCCAGTCTGGTTCTTCGTCAAATGATGCATCTGCTGACAGAGAATCAAAAACAGGATAGGGGTTCAGTTATTTAATCTCTTTAGCCACTAAAGTCTAAAATATGGTTCAACAGCTGCAGTATACTATTTGCTCACAATAAAATTAACCATTTTTGAATGAATGAACTTAAATATCTGAACATAGAAAAGTAAGTAATATCTAAAGTTTGGTCAGAGCAGTTAATAAACGAAATCCTCAAAACTCGATTTCATTATCAAGTGAACAGTATTGAGATGCTGCGTCTACACTTTGACCATAAATGTTTTGATACGCCAACCGTACGTGCGCCTTCCTGACTCCTTTCATCATATTTCGCTCTTCGTCATCTTCGTCCAAATTGCCATAATCAATTTGGGCCTTGACTTTCTTCCGCCTCATGCGAAGCTTCTTCAGCAGGTTTTCCCTTCTAGGTGATGGGACCTTGTTAATTTTTTCTTTCGCTTGACGATGAGAATCAAAGTTGCCACAATTTTGGACCAGCCCTTCGAACATGTTATCTCCGCAGATACTATCAAGGGCGCAACAATCAGCCTGTGCCTCAGCTTCATCAGCATATACTATTGTTTCGTTCAGTGCGAAACTGGGATCATCGTAAATAGATGTTTCGCTCTCCATAGAGTTTCCTTCTTTTAATCCTAGATGAGCCGTACTAAATATAACTGGGTCGACCTCGTGCCGTTGGAGTCTAGGGAAAAGGCTCTCTTCGGGCTGCACTCGTTCAACGGGTGACTCAAATTGTAGGTATGAAGATGCCTGAGAAGTTTTACTCTTCTTTTCCTCGGTTAAAGTCTTTCTAACCACAAATAATGGACTGTCTGTCACATTCCAGCGCACGTTAGTAGTTGGTTGGTTCTGCGGTGGGACTTGGCTTGTTTCGCCATCATTACGATGTACCACAAATGCTTGTGAAAACAATGCAGATGTCGCAACTCGTTCCATAGGAGATGCAAATTTTACGTTACCACAAAATGGCGAGTCATTTCCATCAAAGTGAAATGAACTATGGTTGAATGGATTGGTAGTTTGATTGGGTGAGGAGAAGGATGGATTGTTCTTTGTTGTGTTTTTTGCGGGTGATTCCTTTGGCGCCAACGGAGCAATCTTTTTACTCTTGCTGGGGCTAATTTTTGGCGATTCTGATGACCACCTCGAGAGCAAATGGTTTCGTTTCTCTGGCTTTGCGCATATCTTAACACTGCCTCCTACCGTATTAATTGACTTAGGTTGTACAAATGTTTTATTGTCTGTAGCAGATGAGTTCTTTGCCGACAAGGCAAGTGCATTGCTTTCTCTGTGTTTGTTGTGCTCTGTGTCATCGCGACTTTCCGACTGTTGTATCGGCTTATTGGGAGATGCAAATTCGTTCGCTAAGTCATTAATAACATATTCGTGAAAGGATGAAACCTCTGTGTCATCCAACTGTTTTTCTGGAGATGGCAATGGTGTTCCATGGATACTTGCATCAATGGTTTCGGCAACATTCGTATTTGCATCATTAGAGACACACATTCCTCTGAACACGGAATTTAAGTTGTCATAGGTTGTTTGTACACCACATGCATTTTCAACCACCTTGATGGGTGTCTCTACCCTCTTGTCTTTGACTATTGTCTTGGCAAGCGTGCGTCTCTTTTCGTCAACTGGGAGAACCTTGGCTACAGGTTCAGTCTGCCCGTCACTTTGCTTAACCTCCAAATATTTGTTCTTGTCCTCGGTAGATGATGCATTGTTGGCACTCGATTCAGATTGTGCAATGGCTTTATTGTCTACCGTTGGAGATGTTGCTGAAGAAAGAGTCATAACTGCCTTGGGAGATGACACCGGAGGTGGAGCTGGTGAATTCTTTGGAGAAGAGACCGGTGACGGAGACGCCGCCGCAGATGTAGAAATAGGGGACCAGATATTCTTAAAAGATTTCGGCTCCGTCGGCGATGTGGTTGAGGCCGATACCTTAGGATCGGTACTAATAGGAGAAAACAAATCTCTCAGTTGAGAAACAGATTTCCGCTCACCAGATTCTGAAGGTGGGATGGTAACTCTCAAACCTCCTCTTGAAGGACTCGTGATGGGTTTCGATACAGGAGGTGTTGTGCGGGGATATATAGACATGAACCGCGTTTGCTTGGATTCGCTGGAAATTGTGGTGGGCGATGAAGGAGATGATGGCTTCAATCTCGCCTCGGTAATCAATGGTTTTGGTGGAGAAGTCTTTTTATTTTTTGCGGTTGAATAGTTGATGGTGTCGACAGCAGTAACAAATGATTTCTCAGGTGTCTCTAAAGGCTCATCTTGAGAATCCTGAAACAATGCAAAGGAATCTTCCTGCTGATCATTAATCATGTTCTCTTCTTGCTGTTCTTCTTCGTTGTTCGCTCTTTCTGATTGAACTTCCTCCGCAGGGGCTTCGGATTGATTTCCTACAGCCTTGATGTCCAACTGTGTCTCCTCCACTTCTTCAGCCTGGGCTTCAATTAAAACAACTATGTTTTCTTCATCAAGTTGTTCCTCCTCCACTTTGACTTCTTGAGATTGGCATTGGTCATCGACAGATGGTTCTTCCTCAATACACTCAGATTCCACTTCCATGGCAACATCATGTTCTTCCTCGTCTTCACACTGCTGCCTGTCCTTTACTTCCTCGGGAGGAGATGGACTAATAGTATGAAATGCTTTCAAAACATTATCATTTTCAAAGGAATATTCCTGTACTAGCTCTTCCTCCTCGTCATTTCCGTGTTCCTCTTTGTCCTCTCTCTTGTCGTCATTCTCCAACATTGTATCTTGTGCACGTTCCTCCTGCTCCTGCTCCTCGTGCTGCTGCTGCTGCTGCTGCTGCTGTAACTTCTTCCCATCCTCCTCCTTCTCCTCCTTCTCCAACTTTTTCGTCGCCATCCCCGCCGCCAACTCATCCAATACCACACCTGCCCTCTCCCTCGTAAACAATTTATCCTTCGCCACCACCATCTCCAATGGTCGACCCACGTATTTGATAAAATGGACCATATCGGCCCATTCTATCATGCCAATGACCTTGTGACGAATGTCGACCCCTCCGACTTCCATGATGGCATCGCCTGCTTCGAGGTAGCCGTTGTCGGGTCCTTCGCGGGGTGGTTTTTCATTGTTGCTGTTGTTGTTGTTATTGTTATTGGCGATGTTGTTGTTGTTGTTGGTGGTGGTGGTGGTTGTGACTGATGTGGTGATTGCGGAGGAAGAAGACATTGTGGCAAAGGGTTTGTAGGGAGTCACGTGAAGAATGTGCACGATGCCTTCGGTGGGAGAACGGTGGAGCTTGATACCCAGTGATTCTGTGTGGAAGATGATGGTGCGTTCGGGTCCGAATCGATCGACATCTTGGAAGGGGTCGCGGAGGATGGTGATGGTGCCATTGTTGGTACTGTTGGGAGATGTCATGCCCGGTGCTGCTGATGCTGTTTTTGCATTTGATTTTTCTTCTTCTTCTTCTTCTTGTGCCTCTTTTTGTCTTTTCAGCGATCCAGGCAAATGATGCAATGTCGCCGATACAATGGATGTATTCAAATCATGATAGGCATCCACAATTTTATCCGTGTTTGGCATGACTCCGGAGAAATCAAATCCTCCCATTGCTGTTGTTGTGTTGTTGGTACTATTGGGACATTGAATCATTTCCAATTGGTAATAACTTCCATCGCAGCAGGTTGGAAGATTGCCAAATGGGAATGATGAGGATGGATCTTCTTGCGCGTCTTCATCGTCGTCGATAATGACTTCATTGACTGCTTGTTCTTTCTCTTCATACTCTTGTCCTTGCTCTTCGTTGCCGCCACCTTCTTCATCGATCCTTGAAATGATTCGAGAATGGTCATTAATTTCGGTGGCAGAGTTGGAATTGGTACCGATGGAAGATGTATCGGCATTCAATAATGCATCGTATTCCTTCTCGTGTTTCTTTGCTCTCATGGCATGATTGTGATCTTGCGCTTGCTCTTCCTCCATTGCAGTAGTAGTAGTAGTAGTAGTAGTAGTAGGAGAAGTAGTACCATTGGTAACTCCCACTGCGACATTCACAACATCCGCAACAACAACCTGCTCCTCCTTTTCCTCCTCCACGTCGTCCACGTCATTCTCATCCCTCTCCACCGTCAACCGAATCTCAATCGGTCTCGGCGCCACCTTCAACAACCCCCTGGTCAATTTCCACATGTGCGAACTAATGGGATGTCTCATGTCCACTCCGGCGGCTTCGCAGACGATATCGTGAATGTGGATTTGGTCTCCTTCGTATTGGAGTACTTGGGTATTGGTGGTGTCGGTGTTGATGCTGCGTTCGTCGTTGTTGAGACTGTTGGTGTCGTCGTCGTCGTCATCGTTATTGTTATTGTTATTGTTATTGTTAGTGCCGTTGTTAGTGCCGTTGTTGGATGTGGTGGTGGAAATGATGCGGACATATCCATCGTGTGGCGAGTGTTCGAGCAGGGATAAGAGTGAATTGGGACAGTGGAAGAGGACGAGACGTTCGGTAGTTCCCAGGCGGAGGATGGTTTGAGGGCCATTGGTGTTGCCGTTGGTGACAGTGTTAGTATTGTTGTTACTGTTGTTGTTGCTGTTGTTGTTGTTGTTATTGGTGGTGGAGGGAAGGAATGACAGAGGGTTTTTGTGGCTGAGCGAATGATGGGAGAACATGATTGATGAATGATGCGCTTTCTTTCTTATGGCATGGGGCCGTTTAGTGATGTATGGTGGAAGGATGTGGCACTAGAAATCCAATGAGACTTGGTATGATTTCCAAATAAATGGTGATGTTGATAAAATAATAATAATAAAGAGGCTGTGTAGCGGAATTGTTTTGTTTTGTTATTGTATCTTGTGTATCATTGTCGGATTGATCGACCGAGATGCATTTATCTCTCTTTCGTATGGCGGGTCAAAGACTAGATATTCCAATCAAATAATTATTACTGCGTTTGAGAGATGATGATGATGATAATGTATTGCAAAGAATCTCTACTACTATCTCGTTGAGGCATTGATGGGATGAGGTTGGCTGGATAATACAATTTGTTATTTGACACGGCTCCGGTCGTTGTATGTAGAGCCCATGGCCCATGGTCCATGCATGTCAAGTACTACCAATTAATTGTACATGTTGTTTCGTGTGTGTTTCGTTCATGGGAGTTTCATGACGCCTGGCGATTCTTGTGCGTTGGCACTTTCTTGGTGGACCGTTGAAAGGATACCATTATCATATCATTGTAGGAATAAATATTAAACTGTGTATGTAAGTAGAATCTGGTATGAGTGGATACAAATGTGCCATAAACTGTGCCCAATTGATACTTCCTTTACTTTTCCACATTTCGAAAATAAAATGGCTCGGCGTCAAGTCGCAAACGGTGAGGCTATCAGTTAGTTTCGATCGATTGCATAAAACAATATTTCTTACAATAATATCATCATTGTCTGCATTCCGAGATAGATTCCAACGGACGCTTCATTCTTGCATTCAAAGAGTTATCACCTTGCGTTAACCAACCATATCCTAAAATGCCGTCTGAAATAATATCGAACGAGGCGCCTGAAACGGAAATGACCATCTCCAACGACCGAACACCCGACGAAGATGTTCGAGAATCCCTGCTCCGTATTGGTGAATACCATTTGGACGACCTCGAAAACAATACTAGCATCGATAGCAGTACTACTAATGCACAAAAGAACACCAGAATAAAATTTGCCAATGCCGTGAATCAGGTCGTTCATTACAAACGTGGGGAATCGCAGACCATCCGTCGAGTGTTGGAGGAGATTGACATTGTTGCTTTAAAACGTACGACGGAGGGATTTAACGAAGTGAATTTTTCAGTTGGCGTGATTAATTGCTTCTTAATCAGCTACGTGTTTGGTGCATTTCCTCGGCATTTTTGGCTTTTATATTTAGTGGAGGCAGTGTACATGATCCCTCGCAAATTTTACAACATGTGGCATGCAAAACCGTTGAATCAAGCTTTGTATTACCTGGACTTTTGCTGGTGCATGAACTTCGTAGGGATTATCATTCTATTCGTGCTTGTGATATCCGAGGCTGCCGGTTTCTATATTGGGGATAACTCAAGAGAGTTGCTGTTCAATGCAGCGTTGGGTGTTTCGTGCGGAGTGTTGATGGGAGCCAATATTGTTCTTCCGTTCGTGGCGTGTCTTTTTCATGATGTCAACTCCATGACTGGGCTTTTTATTCATTTGATACCACCAATGGTGATGTATACATTTAAGTGGCACACTGATGAAATTAAGGAGGCTTGGGGAGTTTTCAATCTTGAATATTTGGAAGAAGTTCACTACTTTGGATTTGGTAAGTATTTTGTCTTTTTTTCGGTTTTCGTTGAAGAATGATTCGTACCATATTGAATAATCATTTTGTGTCTCGTGTATTTTGTCTTGACTGTGTGGTCTTTCGCCAGGTTTAGATAGCGTAGCTGGATGCTCGGTTGCTCTGTATTTCATGTGGTGGATCCCGTACGTCTTTTTTATGCTACTCGGGGGTATCAATTTGCCGAAAAAGTTTAACTCGGACGGCACTCTAGCAAACCCAAACTTTGATACAGTGTTTCATTCAACAATGAGAGGAGGAGTATGCATATCAATTGGCAAATTCTTTCGCGGTAGGACAAAGGCTGACAGTTTGAAGCAAATGGAGGAGAATTCTTTCGATGTAATAGATTTCTTCGTCTATATGGGCTTCCATATGATAAGTGCCATGGCGGCACTTTGCTTCATTGGATATCCCTGTTTTCGGTACAAATTCTTCCATTTGTTCATGTTGGCAGGAAGCACCACGTTGGCAGTGATTAGAGGAGCAAAGCGGTACACTTATTACAGCACAAAAATGTACTCCAAGATATTACGAAAGCAATTTGCGCACGCACTTGCTGAGGAGGACGCTAGAGAAGGTTATTTACCAGTAACTGATGCAAGAATCAAAGAATCGCAAATATGCTAGTCAGCAGGGGCCTTTTTGTGCCTTCGATCTTCAGTGCATGGAGCGTTCCATCTTCCGCCTGCTTGTTGTTTTGGACTAAAACACAAGCTTCATTGAGCATGGAGAGAAGAAGGGTTGGCACGATGCAATACAAAATCTTAGAGTACATATTTTCGTGCAATACAAAATAATTTCTGCATGAGAGAGTAGAGAGCGCTTGTATGGGGATACGTCACATGTGAGTGATGAATGAGCATGGTTTGGTGAACTATTCAGCATTCGAGATTTTAGAGACGAGAATTACTCCGCCATTGGTTTTGCAGAGTAATCACCAGTGTGATGAATAGAGCTGTGGAGTCGGAAAATGGTTTCCGTTTCCTCTTCGTTCAGTGGTGCATGGCACACATTGCAATATATTTCAAAGAAAAGAAATATGATAACAAAAACGATTGATTAAGAAGTATCATATTTGCATATCAGGTTTAATTGATTTCTCTCGAGTAATAGTATTAATCTCGTAAGTTTATTTTTAAATGCCATGAATGCAACTTTTACTTGATAGTAGAGATGGATGTCTCTGTCACACTATTATGGATGTGGTGATGAAAATATTTGCCAAGGAGTAATACTGCACGTTTATGAAAAGTGCACGCAGCATTTTAAGTTCGTCGACAAAGTAATGTAAAAAAAAGGATTCAAACTGGTCTGTGTCCTTGGAGAAATATGGTATTCCATGGTGGTGTAGAGAGGAGTTTGGTAATGCTCATGTTTTATCAAAGTCTTTTGGTGTCTCTCTTGCAACACATAATCAAATAGAAGATTGTGCAGAGTTTATGACATTCAAATAAAATAAGATACAAAAAGTGGATGAATTTCCTATAATCATGACATGGCATTGTATTCTGGGACATGCAGCGGTCATGCACAGTGTTGAACACGGAATGCATCACACAGAAAATAAGTCATGATGCATGCTGTTGACAGTATGTTACGGCTTGGCAACTTGGCCATGATGTACAAAGGGGAATAATAAAGTACTCTTGAGCCAGAAGTATTGACTACGCAGGCAAGGAGAGAAAAATGTCTACATGAAAAACTTTATGTTGAAGTGTGTGCAGCACGATGGACAAAGGAGATGGGTGGGTGGATGGAAGGGCGTGCTGGATTCGAATTTGAGCATGAATCGGATCACCACAACGTCAAGCTTCTTCGTGCTCAGGCGAATCATGGGATGTCCCAACAGATAGTATGCAGCAATTGAGAGACGGGAGGATGTGGTTTTTCCATCGGCACGTGTTGCACTGCCAGAGGTAATAGGCTTACGACAGTATGCCGCGATGTTGTTGAAAGCACCAATCACAAGCATCCCACAGGTCATGCGGCCGCCAGAAGAAGTCCATAACGGTGTTAAGGGGATTGTTGTAATTGGAATGGTCATTCAATTTCCTACGGATAGAGAAGAAAGGTTGCAGAAGAAGAAAAAACACGCTTTATTGATTTGCTGTTAGAGACAGCATCAACGCCACATCATAATGACGGTAGTACGGGGGCGCCATGCTCGAACACATGCCCTCACTCCAGTTTGTTTGTTAAACGATAATTCCTTTTCTAATTTATGCATCCTCTTCTGCCCTCAACTTGGCCGCAGCATTAGTAACACGGATTGCGAGCTGTTCGGCCCTCTCGATAATTTGTCTGCGCACACGTGAGCTGACAGAGTGAGCGACGGTAGCAGCATAAGTCCTATTGTGCATCATGAGCATTTCCAATTCCGCAACATTAGAAACATTGACCGACTTGAAACCATTGGGGTGGACGTTACGTGTCTTCTTGTTGGAGCCGTAACCGATGGAAGGCATGGGGAGGGCTCCCTTAAAACGACGCCTGACACGGCCATCAATACCCTTAGGCTTACGCCATGAGGAGTTACGGATGCGGATGAAGAGGTCCGATTGATGGCGGGCGAATTTCTTCGTCCTCTTCTTGATGATGGTCTTCTTGGTAAGGGGTTGGACGCCGGCCATGGTTGCGATTTAATTCAGTTCAAATAATCTTGTTTTCAATTCCCAACGTCGTGGCCTTGGACTTGAACAACGTGCAAGTGTTTTTGAGAGGGAAGATGGATGTCGAGAACGTTTGTCTGTCGGTTGAAGGTACTCGCGCGTATGTAGGAACAGTATGTAGAAAAATCGAGTAAAAGGTAAGAGGAGCAGGGCAATCGAGTATTTTGAGTCGAGTCACAAAATCATTGATTACATACCTACTTCAATTTATTTGAATAAAATAGTACCTACACCTACACATCATCTCTCTAGAGAGGTACAAACTCTACATCAACCTTCCTCAACCTGAATACTATTGTAGAGTGTAGAGTACGGTGCTACTACCGCGCAATAGGTAACATGCTGTGGCGGGGTCTTCAGATGTTACCTATTGCGTGGTGTTACTAATTGTGAACCTACAATTAGTACCATTATTTACGAAGGAATTGAATTTTGTCTCGTCCCAAAAAATGTTACTTATTGCGTGGTGTTACTATTGTGTGTGTTACACTTTTTCGGAGTGCATGGACTGCGCGCGCACCCACGTCCAACACCACCACCACCATGGTGGTCCATTGGGCCATCTCGGGCCGGCATACCCACTTGCCCGACACCCATCACACTATGCACATGAGTGTACTAGTTCCTGATGAGTGTGGCCGGTGGCTGGTGGCGTTGGCAGCGCCAGCGCCCTTGTCATGGTGCAGAGGAGGATCATCGTCATCTCTCATATGTGCCACTGCCACCCGTGGTCGACCACCTCCTCGTAGATCATTGACGTAGGAACCCCTACAACCTCCAAAAAAGTCCTCCATGACCGCCCAATGACAATGACGACGATGACGACAACCTCTTCAGCTTCAGCATCAGGCACCATCAAGCAGCAGTCCATCCAATTGGGTTATTGTTAGTATGTCACAAACATCACCACATAGCAGACCATCAGGAGCACTAGCAATGGCTAGCGATAAAGAGCTGCCATCATCCACCAACATCCTGTTGTCCGGCACCTCGGCCATCGGAGCCCGACGGTGCGCATCCTCGAATCCTCCACCTATTATCATGGGGGCCCAGCCACTGATGTCGCACCACCCTTCACACCCCTTTCACAACTAATCCCATCCATTGCAAGTCAATGGGATGGTCAGTACCAGACCAATGTCATTGGGACATGTCACAGACAAGTCTCCTAAAATGAACAAGACCGGTCGGCATCTCTTCCTCCTGGTCCCACTATACCTGGATGGGAATCCCTCCATCCATGACAACATCATGTCACACCACATGAAGCCAAAACAACAAAAATAATGTCCACTCACAAACCACAACAATTTATAATGATGAGAGCGACAGTACACATTATAGCCAGCCTCCACCTGTGACTGTGCGCAAGGTGGTACAGGGTTATTAGGTTCCCCTGATCTTGGCAGAGCACAATATTGAAATAATGTAACAAACAGCATGCTATCTGTCAATTGACAGATCAGACAAAGGAATTGTGGAGCCCTCGTAAAAAACATCCACTACAACCTCCCCGGACTTGTTTCATCTTTTTGTTTTATGTCCTGTATTGTTATCTGTGTGGTCACTTTTAACACGACTGAAAAGTAGTCGAGTTGGGATGCAACATTGCTTGTATTCCTCCAGTGCAATTAATGTCGGGCTGCTACTTGCCCACACATTTAAAGGCCAAATTAATGTACTTTAAAATTTCAGTTTACCCACTATTATACGCAGCAGCTCAAGCTTCTCTTCTAACAACATTTAATTCTTTTTTAGT
>JALLAR010000743.1:0-13016 GCA_036939335.1 Conticribra guillardii
TTGAAATTATATTTGGATCAACTGGGGTAGTTATTGGTGACAGAATTGGATTTGTATTTGGATCAAATGGAATAATGAACAATGTTGTTGTTTTGCTTGCCCCAGTAAATCCAAGTCACACCCCCCTTTGTCCAATGGATTCTTTTTAAGATGATACACTGTACAAGCTGGCTCCATTTCCATAAAAGTCATAAAATGTGAGTTAGTATTAGCCTTTTTCCAAACGCAGAGATTCCTTGTGAGAAGTATTCCCCCATGTTGCCCTGTATGAGTTCACCGTGACTTTATCAGCAGTAGCACTAATTTTTTCAAGGTCCCATGATAATTCGTATAAATATCTACAGTCATCAACAATGATATCAACAACAATAACAACCAAAAAGCATTCACTTGTACTATGATATTTCCAAACATAGAGATTCCTTGTCAGAAGTATTTCCCCGTGTTCTTGCCTTGCATGACTTCACCGTGACATTATCAGCAGTAGTAGCACTAATTTTTCAAGGTCCCATGATGATTCATATAAATATCTACAGTCGTCATCAACAACAATATCAATATCAACAATGATATCAACCAAAAAGCATTCACTTGTAGGATAATGTGAAGATATTGGACTGAATTTTTGGAACAAGGTTGATGATGATTGACTGGGAGGATTGTTTGGAGGTTGCCAATGAGACTTGAATCTCGTATAAAGTTAGTCAGCTAAAAACATTCTAAGTAATTTTATGAGTGTGACTTTGTCCACATAAAATGTGATGGGTTTTGTTGGTGGCAATTTTAGCAAGAAGCTGACAACATGTGTATCACGTGCACCTGCAGCATGCATGTGTCTGGCACATGTATGCTCTACGCAGCTGGTGCTGGTACTAGTGCTCGAGTTTTTATTGGTATACGCGGTAACGGGTTACTACGTAAATAGGGGTCCGGTACTGTCCCAACAGAGGTTGCTCAAACGGAATCAAAAATATAGCTTCAGATGCACAAACTTGGCATCCATCGATGTAACCTTCCGCTACATTGACATATTCAAATGACATTATTTGATCATCTAAAGAAATCTCAACATTATCAAGTATATTGCCACAAACATCCATTGTACCAAATATACCACATCCAAGAAACCCAATCCCAAAATTGATACTAACAAGCAGCTTGTAAAATCCTTCTGGCAGACACATAGTACTAGAATCAGAATATAACAAAGATCCAGAGTGCACTTTGTACTCCCATTGTGTTTTATTGTAATTGTATACATAAATCATAGTGCTATCCCATGTTAATTCTTCAAGTTCAGGGGTGTTGACAGTGTCACCTATGAAACGATACATGAAATCAAGCTCTGTGTCATAACATGATAATGGGGTGTTTGGCATTTGGCTCAGGGCTTCTGGAATTATGCAACAAGCAAAGTGACGAGTGATGTCTCCCTTGTCAAATCCAGATTGTCTCTGCTTGAGAGACTTATATTGTTCATTTGGGTATTTTTTGACACAATGGCTCCTTTGAGATCCAACCTGCACCCACTCATTGATTCTATTCACAACTGGAACCCATGACTCATGTGTCCCCTTAACACCATCCAGCAGTTCACTTCCTGGACCCAAGGGATGTATTGCTTCATAATGATACATTTCATAGCCCAGCACAAAATTCAATTGTATTGAGATAATCTGCATCATATGAAGGGTTGGTCTTGGGCTCAAGCTCAAACCACAGAGGCTTATATAGTTCTTTGGCTTCTTGGTATGTAATTGCCTGCTCCACAGTTGAAGGACGTGAACTTGATGTTGGTGATTGGCTTTGTGATGGAGGCAACAAAGGAGTTAAAATTGGTGACATGGAAGGTGCTGCCATTGTAATTGGCTGAAAACATTCTTCAACACTGAAGGCATATTCCATGTTATTCTATTCGGCAATAATGCTTCGGCCAGAAATTTGATATACATCGTATGACTCATTCAATGTCAGGGCCTCCTTGAAGTGGCCATTTTGTTGCATTGAGAATATGTAGGTCTGATTGCTTCCGGATACAACCAACACATCTTTTCAATCACCAAGCTGTGCCCAAACTCATATCCATAATCCCGTGAATAGAACATTTGAAGAAGACTAAAACTTTGATCAATATCTTGTCAATGGTAGATGAAGACTCTTGATGGGTAATTTTCTTTTGTTGATGACAGCATAATCTTTGCTCAAGCTTTTCACTGTGTATTTTAAAAATCCACCAACATAAAGGTCTTGGTCTTGTTCTTGTAATGGTACAAATGTGTCAAGATTTGAATCATATTCATACAGTAGAGCTTCCCCCACACCACTTCTTATGGCAATATTGCTTGCAATCCAGCAGGAGTCAATTGCATTTGCGAGTTCTTGAATGTGGTAAGGAACAGTAATCTCCCCAGTGTGAATCCATATCTCTTCATTTCAGCTGAAAGTCTCATAACCATTATGCCCACAAACAATGGAAAAATCACCATCAATGTCAACTCTCACTTCATTTTCACAGTGTCCTGATGATGTGGACAAGAGCTCAGTTTGTTCCTTTGTCCAGAGCCCCCTACTGTTTTGCTCGTGAACATAGTATACAACTCCCTCATCAGTAAGGTACATGGTACCAGAATTTACAATTCCAACAAGAGCTGTTGTGCCAGATAGCTAGAGCAACATCAACAAACAAAATATCAACACCATACTCAATAAAATTGTTGGCACTTTTCCATTGATCATCGACCAATGAATAGAACATCTCATAAACCGATTGCGTGTTTGAATCCTGAGCGATGACAACTGCATTCCTTCCATCCATGGCAACCTTTGCATTAATTGGGACATTGAATAGCAATTTAAACTCCTGCACATTGGAAAATATTTTTATTGTGCACTTGGTTGACAAGGAAGATGGTTCAACACTTGAAGGAGGAGGACTGGAGTGCTCGACTGTAGCTGTGGTAGGCACCGCACTGGATGAAGGAGAAAAAATACTTGCCACAGGTACATCCTCGCAGTTGATCCATGTGTAGTTTGTATGGGCTGGAACCGTGGTCGTGACCTGTGGGATGGGACATGATATCTTGCCACCTGCCAAGCCTACAATGGAACCAACTCTTGCTTTGTAGCGGCCAACATGCCTTCACAAGTTTGCCCAGCACAGCCCATCACCTTTTGGACTTACTGCCCATACAGCTAATTCCCTCCAACCTCCCTTTTGTATGGTAGGAGGTGTCCAAACTTTCGGGCCATCATGTCATGACTAACCCCCAAAACATCAACAAATCCATCAAAAACTGGCTTTATGCAATGCTTTAGTCATGCCAATCTTCTATCGGTCATCGGATCATGTTCCAGTGCAAATACGTACCCAAATATGCCCATTCCTCTGGCCTTCTCTCACTCATATCTTATTCACTCTCTTTCTGCAGCCTCCTCTGCCCCAGCAGCCTCTTCTGCCCACACATCTAGCGCCAGCAGTGGATTCACTTACGTCCCCCGCCATGACAGAGGCCTCATCATGGAATCCCAGTCCAAACATAGGAGCCTCTCCTTGCAGGACACTGTCACTATCATCAAGAACAACACTGCATTCCTCAGCAACATTGCCATCACCCTCTCCCAAGGCCAACAATGGTCAAGTGACGCTCGCATTGCCATCACCAACTTTGGTGAGGATCTCGAAGACCAACTCAAAATCCCCCTCACCAAGCTGGCAAAAACCATCGAGTCAATCAAAGTAGCAAACATTGCTGCTGGCACCCCCATCGATGTCAACGACAATGCAGCCACCCTGCGATCAACTCCAGTCAAAGAATTTGTCATCCCCAGCACAAGGGCCACTGGCAGCGATGACAACACCATTGCCACCAGCGATCCAACCCCCAGCGCCATGCGCATCACTTGCATGAAAATGATGTTTTATCACATCAACCCCCTCCATGGGGAAGCTTGTCCTGCCAGTTCTCATGGACAATGCCCTCTAGATCTGGAATACCTCCTCTGCAAAACTCTGCATTGATCTCACCCAAAGTGTGCTGCATACCATGGGGGAGATCCTGTCTGAGAGTACAGGTTTTGTGGATTGCCAGAACGACCTCCCTGCCAATCTGAGCAACCTCTCCATTGGGTATGTTGCTGAGTCACACTACAGCACAACCCCCGTCTCCACACTCTCTGAAGGATCTTTGAAGCGAGGCTGGCATCTCATCCAATTTGTGGTCACCAATCCAAACGAAACAGAATCCAATTGCGATGATGCCAGAATTGCCAAAGAACTCCTCAGTGAAGCCACCGAACACCTCACCAAGCTCAACACCTCCCTCAATGTCAATTGGAACCTCACCAATCCAAACGACATTATCACAGTTTGCACAAATGTTTGTTTGCTCTGCAAAACTCTTTGCATTGTCGAGGGCATCAATCAGCAACACCTTCCAGCTCTCTACACCAACGCTCGTGAACTGGCCACCCTCACCACATCTTCTCCGGTGCGCGACATGCTCAAGCGGGACCCATCAATCTGCCCCTACTTCTCCTTTTGGGCCTTTGGTGTTCTGGAGCTGGAGCAATTTATCATCCTGGTAGTAAAAAATACAAAGACCCCTGTAGCCCTTCGCCTTGGCATGTTAGGTCCAAAAAATCAAAACGCTAGCTTTTTAGATGTTGTTAACCAACTTACTAGAGAAATCCTTAGTTTCCACAATCAAAAATATTATTGTACCCCCTAAGTCTTCTAATTAACCCTTTTTAAGTAGTAACCAACCTCAGGAATATCCCTAACTAGGATCAAGGCGCGATGTAGATTTTCCAACAGGTTTACTTTTTTCACATAAACTTATTATTTTTCCACCAAGGCAAAGTTGTATGTAATGCATACTAGTAGTTTGTGTTTCATTGTTAATATTTTTCGAGACAGTAAAAGTTGCCAAGAATAACATCTAGTATCATCGGCACGAGAAAACATGTTATGTGTTGAATCATCACAAACACCCAATAGACGAAGCATCTTGTAAAAAGTGCTCCTATCAAGAAACCGTGACACTGAACTGAAGTGATTAAAGTAAGAGCAAGAGGAAATTTTAGAATTGATTCAACAGCTACTGTCTACTATATGGACGAGATGATGATAGGAGAGGAGCAATTAGAATAAAAAAACTGAGGTCATTGAGGAGATGATAATTAAAAATTGATAAGCTTTGTGGTAGTATTATTGTTTTAGTCTGGCATCAGAGGTAAAGTGGGGGGTGGGGGGATAAAAGTATGATTAGTTAATGTTAATGCTGGGTGTGAGTGGAAGTGGAGGAGATAGTGTTAGTATGACAATAACAATAACTTGATGTGTAGAAGGTCAAGTAGTTTTGATCAGTTGAAGGTGCGACTGAATGTGTCTAAGTGGTGGAGGGCATTACAGTAACAGTAATGGTGGTGGAGGAGTGATCATGTGCTACTATGTGTAGGTGTAGTAGGGTGTAGGAGAAAGTAGCAGTCAGGGTATCTACCACTGTATTGTGAACCTAGTAGCACCCCAGCTGCAGCTGGTTGGTAGATTGCAAATAGATACAATGGTGATTGTGATTTGGGAGTTGAAAGTTGAAAGCTGTGATAAAAGAAATGGTGGGCTTTAGTACTGAGTGTTGTTGGATATGGAATGTGGAGCTGGTGGTTTATTGTAAGTAGAAAATGGTGTACATAATACTATGGGAGGTCATGTGATAAAAAAGTTTTGCATTTTAATAATATTGTTAGTTGCCATCATCATGGAGTTGGTGGAGACTATTGCGGTAGTGGAGAAGATGAGCAATTAAAAAGAAGAGCTGAGGATAGTAGGGAGGAGTCAATAAAAGTGATAGTTTTTTCATGGTATTGTTTGGAGATGGAGGTGGAGGAGATTGCAGTAGTAGCATTAGATGAGATGTAGAAATTCAAGGTAGTCCAGATTCATATACTTTATTGTTGACCCAACCAAGCTTGTTGCTACACAGTGGCAAATCTCTACTAATATGGTCACATCACATTTTATTTTACGCAAAGTTCTTGTGTGACTTTATCATGCTTCTAAAATACAAGTCAAAGAGGTTGTGACACAATTAGAAGGATGAGACAGAAAAGTAACATGGGTATGGCAATACCCCCATAAAATCACTTCTCTTCTTCTGAGGAAGTCGATGTACAATAGGGATTCTCATTTAAAATGATCCTATCAACAAGCTGGAGATCAATGCGGATTGGGATTGGGCTAATTTGAGATTTGTTATAGAACAATTATACTTGCAGGGCTACAAATGTGGAGATGTTGGCATACCAGCTGCCTTCATCACAACTGTGTCAACTAGATCATTTTTGGTGTGTTTGGTGTCTGGCTCAATGCAATTATGTCAGCTCAGTGCACTGAATATTTTGGTGTACCTAACTTTCATAGCACACTATCTACTACAAGCTGAGATAGAAAAAAGGTAGCCCAACTTTATGAGTACAAAGTTATGACATTTTTTGCTAACTCTAACTCACCTAAATAATACATTTCTTTGTAAATGCTAAAACCAACTTATCCAACTTTAACGTATGCCAACTCACACAACTCTCAGGGTTAGCCCCCCTGATGAATGTGGAAAGAATTTACCTGGCCAAAAAACTTGTTTATCATGATCTTTGTAGAGAGCAAGGCTGAATGATAATACTTCCATTCTTTAACTTTAAAGATCATCATAAGATAGATATCACTACTCTTTGGATTGATGTACAGAGTAATCATCTCAGCAAGCGTGGGCTGTGAGCATTTTTTCTTTGGCCTCTGTGGCTACTGGCTACATCTGCTCTCTGAGGCTACTACTGATGTTGGGTTCAAGGAACTACAAGCAGCTTCCTATGCTGGCAAGTACCATACACAAATAATATTATCCCGGAGCTGGTGACAAAGAAGTACCTGCGTAGATAATAGTGGTATCTACATGATGGAAGTTAGAGAATACAGAGAAAGCTCTCAAATACTGGAACTTAGAAGAGTGGATTATTGAGGCTGAGGAGTTGTTTGGGCAACTCATGCTAATAGTTGACGATTTTAGTTGGGAATGTCCCCTAACCCTAAGCACAATGCTACTGATGTTGGGTGTGAGGAGCTACAACCAACTTCCTACGCTGACAAGTATCATCCAAAAATAATAATATCCCGGAGCTGGTGGCAAGGAAGTACCTGCAGAGATGCAATAGTGGTAATACATGATGGAAGTTAGAGAATACAGAGAAAGTGCTGGAACTTGGAGGAGTGTATTATTGTTATTGAGAGGCTGAGTTGTTTGGGCAACTCATGCCAGCAGAGTTGACAATCTTAGTTGGGAATGTCCCCATTTCACTTGTCCAAAAATTCACTGAAAGGACAAACATTGGGACACATCCAGTGTATCGTCATGTGTGCTGTTTTGCTGCTGTGCAACTGAGGACAGCACAGGATGGGGACAAGGACACACAAATGAGAGGACATACATACATACTTATGCTTATAATGGATGACTCTAAGACCATGCACTTTGCTCCAGTGGATGCACGAAACATGTTTGTAGTATGCACCAGTGTATAAAGCAGGTTTCACAAAAATCTTTGAAAGAAATGTTTTTGTTGGATTTATCATATTTGTCACACACATTTTGCTAGACAAGGAGGTGGCCCATGGTCAGGAGGTGCTACTCTTGACTCAGAAACAAGGACATGCCCAGGACATGGGACTCAGCAGGATAGTCACCATTTGTGTCTTGCAAGCACATGCACCCATTCAAAATAATAGGGTTTAGGGCAAGGACACTGTGACATTCTAGACTAAGTTGAAAATTTATGATATTGTTGTGGAAGAGGACAATGAAGATAATGAAGACAATTATGGCAATGACGATGCTGTTTTCTGTTGCTGTAGCTGTTAGTTGATGCTTAGGCTAATTCTAACTTACCTACCTAATGTTTGCAGAAGCAGAAGGCAAAACTACCAACTCTAACTTGCCTAACTTTTGCCAGAGCAGAAAACACTACCCCTATAACCAACCTAATTTTTCCAAAGGCAAAAATACCAACTCTACTAACTGACCAAATTTTTTGAGATATATTGCAAACTTTATTCAGAAAGTTGAACTTTTTTCAAACACTGACTACAAGAAGAGAAATTATTTCACGGCTAGCATACCCATATATAATAGCCACACTGGTCATTGGGCATTTAGATTGTAATGTTTGATTCTGGTAATGGTAGAGGTGGTGGTTGACATGGGGTGAAGATAGTGGAGAATGTGAGTATCACGTTCATACACTAAAATAAGAGAGATGGGCTGTTGGGAAGGAGGAGTATGTTGAAGAGATTGATGGAGGTGAATTTGGAGGTGGGTGAGATATTGTGGTGACACATGGAAATGGACAAGACAGAGCATAGGCTGGATTCTTGTGGAATGCATCCCCCAATCCAAGGAATAGGGAAGAATCAAAATCATTTTTGTCTGCAAGAAGGGGGGTGACAAGAGAACAAGGTGATATATATATCATATTATGTGATCTTGTAGTTGTAGTATCTTGCAATATCAAATAAAGTTTGGATCGAGACAGAGCAGATGTGTTTATGGCAACATGATCAACTCCATTAACTCTTGCTGTTGGTTCTTGGTGATAGTAGAGACAACATGACGAAATTGAGAGGATTGTGCACACATGATTATATATTTGCTCCACAGACTCCATATTTCATCTTAGGCTGTGGCCGTGGCTGTGGCTGTAGAGTTGTGGCCGTGGCCATGACTGTGACTGTGGCTAACCGCGTTGAAGCTGTTTCAAGCTTGAACAAAATCAGAAAAAGATGAAAACTGAAAACACTCTTGAATTTTCAACTAATTTGAATTATGTAGATAGTACAAGTCTCGATTAATTTGAAATTTGTAGTATTGGATCGAAAGGTATCCAGCCGTTTTTTGTCACGATCTCAATCATCAATCATCACCCATCATCGCATCATTCAAACACATCGCGAATCACGCTCGCTGATGATGCGATGCGACCATGCGACACGCGACACCGCACCACACAACAATGACGATCCGTTCGTTCCTCGCTCCGCACGCTCTCCATAATTTTTTATTTCCAATTCCAATCAACTAGGTAACGCAGCGCATCCATCCAATCCTCTCTCGACCAAACCAAAGCACACCAAACACAACACCCTTGCCACCACCATAATCTCACAATACTACATACGTTTCGCATATTAAAATACTAAGCAGCAGCATGTTCATCACCCACTGGCTCCAACGCACGGGACTCGCGGAATTGTGCGCGCCCATTCATCCGGATGCTACTCCCGTCGTCGTCGCTGTTGCTGCTGTCGATGGTGATAATGGCGAGCAACAAGATGTACATGATGCCAATAATGACACGAGTGCCAACAATGCCGAGTACAACAAATCGGGCGAGGAGGAGGAAGTGCAGGAAGAAACACCAATTTTCGATTTGTTGGCTCCTCGCATGCCCACGACCACCACCACCAGTAATAATGACAACAACAACGCATCATCAGCGGTTCAAACACCCACAATAGCAATCCCACCCTCCAATGTATTTCCACCCAAATCATCATCATCTTCTTCTTCTTCTTGTCATGCAGAATTCATCAAGTGTCAGCATTGTCATAAAATGACTCGAGTCATGTATTCGCACGAGGATGATACTACTGCTAATGCCAATACCGACAGTCATCATGACAATACCAGTCATGATAATGACAACGACGGCGATGACAATATTCAACAAAATCAACAAAATCAAGATCAAAAGAATCTCCAACAACTCCACCTCCTAACCTCCGTCACCACCGCCGCCAAACTAACCTCCATCACCCAAAACGCCTCCACCTCCACCTACGAACAAATCAAGAAAGCATTCGACTACGCCGCCTGGAATTCCCTCGGTGGCAAATTATCCGAAAAAAAGGCCAGTTCCATGTTATTGAAATTGAAAAAAGTGTTGCGGAATAATGTGGGTTTGATTGAAGCGAGGAGTTTTGGTATGATGCCGATTCCGGATGGGTTTACGTTGTTTCATGTCGCTTGTTGGAGTGGATATATTGGGATGGTGGAGTATTTGTTGGAGGAGTTTGTGTTAGTTAATAATGATGATGTTGATGGAAAAGGAAATGGCGAGGACAAACGGGAGGAGGAGGAGGATGGGGACAATAACAACAAGCAAGTCACGCAAACAGAAGCAATGCTCCCGATGCAAGATGATAAGAAAAACAAACCAAGGATTGATCTCAATGAACGCGATTTGATTGGAAGGACGGCACTTCACATTGCCGCGGAAAGAGGTCGTGTCGATGTTATACAGTTGCTTAAAAAGGCATATGATAGTTTGGAACAGAGGGAGCAGGAGCAGTGGGAGCAGCAGGAGGGGCTATTGTATGACTTTGATAGCGATAGTGAGAGTGATATTGATGATGATGAGGTTGATGGTGTTGATGGTGTTGATGGAAAGGAAGTTACATCTACAATATCCACAATATCCACATCATCTAAAACATCCACATCCAAAATCCCTACAAACTCACAAACCACACCCAAAACACCACTCAAAACACAAACACAAGCACAAACACACCACTCTCCCAAAAAATCACCAAAACGATCTCCCAAACGATCCACCAACAAGCAACTGCCCAAATCCCACTCCCCCAAACCACCATCCCGCAACCACCACCACCATCGCTCACCCAGACCCAACCATCTCTCACCCAGACCCAACCATCTCTCACCCAGACCCAATCACCTATCACCCACATTTGCCGGTCCCACCGCCCCCATCGATCTCGCGGGTCGTACCCCCTTTGCCCATGCCATTACCTCCAATGATCAACAGGCACGGAAAAATAGAGGAGCTTTGAAAAATATCCTCTATGTGGTGGGGGATAAGAGTGTGGTGGGGGAGAGGACTCCGCCGAGGGAGAGGTGTGGGGGTGGTGGCATGGGGTTGATGTTTAGTCCCATTCACAAGGGTGGTAATGATAGTGGTAATGATGGAAAAAATGGCAGGACGAGTCGAGTTTCATTCGACACTGGCGATGGTAGCATTGTTGGCGGCACCACTTCTTCCTACCTTAGTCCCACTCCCGGAAGAAAAGTTGGAAGATATTACACTCCTGGTGGAAGTTCGGGCAATCATACAACACCATTTTTTTCGCCCATGTCCACGGGACAACGATCGTTGCCAGACATGATGACTGCCGAAAAAACAACGCAAGGAGAAGTAACCATGGCAACTCTTGCAGAGGAAGAAGGAGGGGAATGCGTAAGCACCATTGTCCCTTTACTGTTTGGCGTTTCTGAAATGAATGGATTTAGGATTCGAATGGAAGATGCCATGTGCTGTCATTATCCATTGGTGCCTCCGTCTCCTCCATTGGGGGTATCTATTTCTGCAATCAAAACACTTCCGACACTTGGCGTATTTGGTGTATTTGACGGTCATGGTGGTGGATCATCTTCGGAGTTTATTGCACACAACTTTTTAATGCAGTTGGAATCTCATCCAAAGTGGTCTTGTGCATACTATGCCAGTAATTCCCAGGATAGTAGCACTGCCGATTCTGCTAGCCAAGAGAATGCATCCCTTTCCTCCGTGTTGGCGGATACATGTTACACCTTGGATGAAAAATTGAAAACGTATGGGAGCGAGGAAAATGCAGATGCAAAAAATAGTGGGACCACGGCCATTGTTGCGGTTGTTTCGGATGCCAAGATATTTGTGGCGAATGTTGGTGACTCTCGTTGCATCCTTGTGAAGAAGAGAAGGAATGCCAATGAAGCGACAAAGCACGATGGCGAGGGAGAGGAGCCAGCATTAGTTACAGAGGATGAAACGAACTCCCAATCTGCTGGTAGTACGGACAATGCCCCGGAAAAATCCACTGACGATGCCAACCAAAACAACAATGCCAAACCGTGGGATACCAACATGTTAGAAGTAGTTGCCCTTTCCGAAGACCACAAACCCGAACTCGCAGAAGAACGCGCTCGCATAGAAGCAGCAGGCCTCTCAGTCAAAACTGACACTGTCAACGAGGAAGATGGCACTGTCACTTTCATCCACCGACTTGAAATCTCGAAGACAGATTCTCTGGGCGTCGGTACGTTTTTCATTCTTGTTGTTCATTGTCCATCATGCTCGCTGGTTGGTTGATATGTTGATATGTTGATAAGATGTTGTCATGAGTTTATCATTTTGTAGTGCTGATTTTATTTTTTCAAAAAATGATTCAATATATTATTATCATCTCACATTTCATCTTTTCGTTGATTGTTGCATCCATTATACATTTCTCCACTCTATCGTTATCATCATTATCATTATGAATATTGAAATTAGCTCGTGCATTTGGAGACTTTGACGCCAAGAAAAATAAGGATTTATCTCCATCCCGACAAGCGGTGGTGTGCACTCCAGACATTGTCATGAGAGACCGCAATGACGATGAAGATATGTATCTTGTTCTAGCATGTGATGGAATTTGGGACGTAATGACAAATGAGGAAGTCGGATCCTTTGTCGTGAAGCGCGTGGCAGAACGCCATGGAGAATCTGACGTATTGGCAAAGGTTGGAGATGATTTGTGCGATGAATGCCTGGAGAAAGATTCTCAGGATAACATGTCGGTCTTGATTGTGGCACTGCCAGCTTCGGGCCTTTGTCCTGCCACTTTGACTTCAAAAAATAATGTGCCCGTGTTGCATGGGGATGGTGCTGTCAGAATGCTTGCATTTGAATAATTCAATAGACTTCAATGATTCAATATTTAATACTCCATTTACTGCATTGATTATATAATACTATGAATTATAAAAATAATGGATAGTATTGATAGAACAAAACTCACAAACATATTCATTCAACTCGAAATGAAAAAGAAAAAGAGACACCCAAAATGTTGTAAAAATAATGTGTTCCCTACTCATCTGTCCCATCGTCAAAGGTATATCACGCATGACAGACGTGTCCCATCG
>JALLAR010000744.1:0-13016 GCA_036939335.1 Conticribra guillardii
CAAAAATATTTTCGCTGAAAATAGGTACATAGGTGTACCATTCTGTATACGGCCTACGTACACCGCCCGTCCAGTGTCTTCCGGGCAAAAACCTCGCAAAATAAATCTGGTGAAAAGGAAAACCGCCCTTCCTCGTACGAGATTGATTTACCAACATTTTCGGCATCGAAATCTACCAAGATTATTGTGCCTCATTCGCTCCCTAGTGTGGCTGGACATTGGGGAGTTGCAGCGCTTTTTGCTCGGATTGATCCAAATGATCTACTTCTCGTGCTCAAGCTTCTCCTAATTGAGAGATCTGTACTCGTCATTGGGGAAAGCACATACATTGTTACATCCTGCGCGTGCGCATTACTTGCGCTTTTAAAGCCATACAAATGGGCTGGAAACTTTATGCCACTCCTACCTCGCAATATGCTTCCCTTTGTCAGCTCTCCGGTTCCATCTATTATAGGAATGTCAGTTGACAACCCCAAGCATAGCCTGGAAATGGAGAACGACCCAGACGTGATTGACGCCATGGCAGGGGGGATGAGTGTGATAAATTTATCAACCAACTCAGTGAAATTTACCAAAGAAGCTGAAATAGTCAAAATAATCCAAGGCTGCCCGTCCCCTAAGTAAGTGCAAAATGGTTGCAGAAAATTTATGTGGATGCTGTGCTTTCGTCTTTCATCTCAAACCATTAAAATGTTTCGCGTCCTTTATCTTTTGTAGAAACCAAATCATGAAGTGTCAAACAAAACTGAAGTCGCTTGAAAAGAAAAGCTCCAGTTTGCAATCGTTCTCGAGCTTTGTTGAACAAGGTCTTTCTCACAAAGAAATGATCGTAATTGACTATATTCGCCGTGTAACCTTTAGCTATTTGAAAGGGCTAGCAGGTAACATCGCGACAGATCCATTTGGGTGGAAGATGTATGGAAAAAAGAGTAGCGAAAAATTAGAAGAATTTAATTTTCACCCTGCGATTTTTGTTCACCACCTGAAAGTGCAGTTGAAATCAGTGGAATACCGGAATAAATATTTGGAAATGATGATTTATTCTCAGCTTTTTGTTGAATTTGTTGATGAACAGAGAAGAATATCATTAGGAGTTGTTGATCAGGAGACTGATTGAAATATCATAGCAAATTGGATTGATTGAAATTGAAGAAAGGTGGATAACTAATTAATTATCTGAAAATGTTTCGTGTCCTTTGTTTTTTGTAGAAACCAAATCATGAAGTGTCAAACAAAACTAAAGTCGCTTGAAAAGAAAAGCTCCAGTTTGCAATCATTCTCGAGCTTTGTTGAACAAGGTCTTTCTCACAAAGAAATGATCATAATTGACTCTATTTGCCATGTAACCTTTAGCTATTTGGAAGGGCTAGCAGGTAACATTGCAACAGATCCATTTGGGTGGAAGATGTATGGGAAACAGAGTAGCGAAAATTTAGAAGAATTTAATTTTCACCCTGCGATTTTTGTTCATTACCTGAAAGTTCAGCTGAAATCAGTGGAATACCGGAATAAATATTTGGAAATGATGATTTATTCTCAGCTTTTTGTTGAATTTGTTGATGAACAGAGAAGAATATCATTAGGAGTTGTTGATCAGGAGACTGATTGAAATATCATAGCAAATTGGATTGATTGAAATTGAAGAAAGGTGGATAACTAATTAATTATCTGAAAATGTTTCGTGTCCTTTGTTTTTTGTAGAAACCAAATCATGAAGTGTCAAACAAAACTAAAGTCGCTTGAAAAGAAAAGATCCAGTTTGCGCTTTGTTGAACAAGGTCTTTCTCATAAAGAAATGATCGTAATTGACTTTATTCACTGTGTAATCTTTAGCTATTTGAAAGGGCTGGCAGGTAACATCGCAACAGATCCATTTGGGTGGAAGATGTATGATGTATGGGAAACAGAGTAGTGAAAATTTAGAAGAATTTAATTTTCACCCTGCGATTTTTGTTCACCACCTGAAAGTGCAGCTGAAATCAGTGGAATACCGGAATAAATATTTGGAAATGATGATTTATTATCAGCTTTTTGTTGAATTTGTTGATGAACAGAGAAAATTATCAGAGTTGTTGATCAGGACTGATTGAAATATCATAGCAAATTGGATTGATTGGTGTGATTGAAACCAAAGAGGGGAAATAAATAATAAATTATCTGAAAAGTGTGGTTGTGTTTAATTATTTAGTGCAAAAGCAAGGAATAAATCTGAACACAACATAACCCTTGCTGCAAAAGTTCATGAAAATGTGTATTATCAATATTATCAATTTTATCACGTCAACTCATAAATAATGTGCATCGTGTCCATCACGTGTCACTCAAAGATCCATCACCCATCACTCGTTGGAGATAAGATGTAAGATTAGATGGCGCTGCATGATCACATCAAAAGAAGCAAATAATAATAAAAAGGCCCCCAGCCCCGGGCCCCCAGTCCACCCCAAATGTCGTATCATGAATACCACCACCAACATCACTCCCATTATTGCTAGTACTGCGAACCATCTCCGAACACAAGTATGTGGACTCCCACCCCTCATGGCATTCCCGCCACCGTCAGCAATATCACCACCATCCTGCAAAGATGATGACGATTATCACCATCACGATCATGCACCCTTGGCAGTATTACTATGGAAGGCACAACTACAAGAAGGTCGCGCCATGGAAATGGCATTGGATCGAGTGCAGTGGTTCTTGCTTCGGATACTCCCTCAGATTATTTCTTCTTCTTCGTGTTTGGCTGGTTATTGCAATGAAATTAAATATGAGTATGACAATCATAATGACGGCAGCAGCAATATTGCCGATAATAATGACGAGGGCAACAGCAACAATAATGACAAAGGCGGCAAGGAAAAATACAGCAGAGCATTCCAAATGGTAACTTCCATCATGGCACAACATTTTGGATATCGTTACAATGATGCAGACCTTGCAAAGAAGTCATCCATACCATCCACTTCTAATCATCATGGCCATCCTAAATTGTGGATGACCATGTTTGATTTGCAACAAATTGCCGCAATGCTTGAAACAAAATTGAAAGAAGAAGGGGGAGGGGAAGAGGCATTATCGTTGCTGAAATCTTCATTTTTGAAATGTAATAGTCTATCTGACTTGATGGATCCCAAAAATGATGATGCAGCTACTGTTGCTACTGCGGATTATGTCGATTATGAAAGGAGGATGAACAATTATTGGATCCAATGCATTCAAGACAACATCAATGATACCAACAACAGCAATAATGATGATGATGATGATGATAAGCAGCAGCAAGATTTTTCGTCATTCTTGTCCTTTTATCTGTTACTCCCCTTGAGAGATGCAACGAGGGAAATACTATCATGTTACAAATGCATTGGAAACGAATCCTATCCTCCACCAGCAACAGTATCGGCAACAACAACATCAAAAATAACTCCCCAAGAAATACAAAATTATCTACTCTACCATACAAAACACACACTCACACACATCCAACACTTTGTCCTCCCATCCCTCCTTACCAAAAGTAATGCACAACAAACCCAATTATCATCACGACAACAACCAATTCTAATGGAGTGGGAGAAACGATACGATGTAGCATTTGAAGAATGGGATGATTATTGTATCAAGGTGTTGGGTGTGGAGTGTGATGTGTTGCCGCTGTTTCCAGTGAGGAGGAGGTGTGTGGATGGTGGTGGTGATAATATAGACAATAGTGGTACTATTGGTGGCAATGAGAAAAAGGTGTGTGAGGAGGAGGAGGAGGAGGATGATGATGCAATCTTGATTTGCAACTATGCTCATCAAGTAGAGACATGTGTCTTGAAGCCCATGAGGAAGGAGTTTGAAATGTTGAGTAAAGGGTTTCTCAAGTTGTTCATGATGCATGGTGTGGGTGATGTAAGGAATGATATAAGTGACTCGGCTATGGCAGTCAAGTGCCATGGAAAGGATATTGTCAATGCCATTGATTATTACCGGCAGTTTACAACATTTGTATCTTTTACTCGATGGTCGGATCCGAGTCATCAGCAGAAGCAAAAGCAGAAGCAGCAATCCTCGCACACCTTTGGGGGTACTGCAGAAAATGATGATGGCATGGTGATATTCTCAACATTGTCCAAATTCATTTCCGCTTTGGGTCCGAGTTCGACAATTAGCGCACAAGACAATGATGCATCCTCCACCACCACTTATGAATCCATCCTATCCGAGTTTATGAATTCTCCCATAACAAGAGTCAATCTCGTCACAGAGCTTCAACAATTGGATGCCTTTCTTTCGTCTCGCAAGCGAGAACTTTCAAGTGGTAATAGCAATAGTGGCCCGTTAGCATCGGCGAGGGGTGGTATTGCCATTGTCGAAGCAATGGATATGGAATGGACACAAGAATGTGTTTCTCGGCATTCCGGCTTGGAAGGGATGTCGTTGGAGGATGTCCTACGTTTTCATTCGGCAGTTCAGCATGTCCTTGTGCAAATTGTTGGTGACGGGATGCAGGCCAAACGACTTCGATTTCTAGCAGATGCCATTGGGTGTTGTCCGAAGACTACGACGTATAGGTTTCGGCTATTGTGCCAGAGAGCAGCGCATCTTGCACGGTATATGACTGTCTGCCATGAACAACGAGAGGCATGTTCGCAACTTGTCAAACAGGCAGGTTTGGAATTAGAGTTGGCTAAGTCGGATGTGACGCGTATGGAAATGCGAGTTGAATTGATTCGTAATGGTTTGGCTAAAGTGCTCGGTAAATAATATAAAATGATATTTCAATTATGACTGTGGTTTTTGGCATGAAGATGCGTCGTAGTATATATAAATAATGGTGCAGCGCCTTATTAATGTTTAGAACTTCGCTGGATCTCCCTTTGCCTCCGTCAATGGGCCCAAACAGTAGAAACCTCCATCATCGTTGGTCTCTTGAGCCCGGACGTTCCGGGCACTTTTGCTCTACATATAGAAAATCACGCGTGCGGGTTGAGTCCCTGTTCCTAGCAATACCTTCTGCCAAACCTGCAACCCACCAGCCATCTGGGGATATTTCCATTTGCGGATTGAGTTGTATATGGATTTTATATTCAATAATGTCATGCAACAGTACTCTCTTGGGTTGGAGTGAGCATGATTTTCTACCACTGTGAGGGCATGTTAAATCGCACGATGGCGTGACAAAATACAATGCTTCATTTGTCGAATGATATCCTACTTCCACGACAGCATTGGTAACAGACTATGCACCTCTTTTGAGACCCGCATACTAAGCTGAACATGACTTGATCTCATATGAATCGTTCGGGGATTAATCCCCGCAACCTAATGACTATCTAAATATGTAATAGTAATGAAACATCTACCAAAACAGATCACCCGTCTATCTAATACGTCGCACCGCAAAAAAATTAACACCCGAAAATGTCTCATTCATCAGAGATAAGATCCCCACCAATGCAAACTCGAACCCAATTGGGCAAGCAAGCTTTCTATGTGCAGTTGCGCTTCTTCAAGTTGCTCTCTTCTTCTGATCATTTGCTCGTCTCTCAACCCAGCAGTCGTTTTGAAGGAAACTTTGAGTTTACGGAGCATGGTTCCAAAATTCTTCGATAATTTGATCAATAGACAATTGCGGCGGCGATCTGCTTGTTGCTGTCGGCAGGGCTTTGCTTTGTTTTTGACACCAGTCGAATATTAATCAGAGCAAAATAATGACAATGGCGATTGTATTGAGTTTTTGGTTTTATTGCAAAAGATTCAAAACGAAGAATGATGGCTTTTCGAGTTTCGAGCACTCACAGAGCTCGGTAGGAAGTTCTGAACTCCTCTGACGCTACAGCATGCGGTCTACGTAGGAACCTTTAATGTGGCTGCCGCGTCAGAAACCAGGAGCACGGACGAACCTTATCGAGAGAAAAATGTTCTCATCGATTGTGCCGACGCGATTCAAACAGCTCCGCCCCATCGGCCCCATCCATCATCCAAGACATCATTCGCTCGGTTCCCGGCTGCATGGCTGCATCATCTTACATTTTCTATAAGCCAAGTAGGATGAAGATTGGGTTTAGTACCAAATACATCTTGTTTCGGTTGAAATCAATCTTTTGAAACGTCCTCGGCGTCGCTTGGATTTTCAATTTTAAAAGTTGAAATATCACTGATCCGTAGAATTGAATTACATATTATTTACTCCTACCTTACTAGGCAAAGAGAAACTCCCACTTAATCCACAAACATTCTCAATCATGGTGAGTCACACGATTGCACTCGTTTGCTCTGACTGCTCTGACTGACGAAGGAAGGCGTCGGTTGCATGTTGCATTTGTCTACTGTGTCAGGTGCCAGATCGTAGCTCACATTCTTTTTGATTTCATTCGTGCTCCCAAATTCTCTAACAATACCGATTCAATGGTTTCGCATCTCATTATTAGACCACCTGTGCACAAGCCATCAAAAATTGGGAGGCCAAAAACGAGGCCTCCGCCGAGGAAGCTACAGAAGTCTCGCTCGTTTTTCAGAAACCACAAATTGCAAAACTTGACACCAAGGCGTTGGGATCTCTGAAAAAATGTCATAAATTATCACTTAGCACCAACATGATTGACCGGATGATAAATTTGACGGGAATGGCAGAGTTGAAAATTTTGAGTTTGGGAAGGAACAACATAAAAAAGATTGAGAAGTTGGAGGATGTGGCAAGTACATTAAAGCAATTGTGGATCAGTTACAATCAAATCGCTTCATTGGATGGACTGGCGTGTTTGACAAACTTGACAACCTTGTATTGCAGTAATAATTTGATCAAATCGTTTTCAGAGCTGGATAAATTGGTAAGTGCCGATGCAAGCATTTTAGTGATCGTTTATCATATGTAGCAACTGTAATCTCATGATGTCCTACTTCATTAAAACAATACTCTCAAATTTACATCGTATTAACAGAAAGCGAACGAGCAACTGCGGGATGTGCTGTTCCTTGGTAACCCAATGTATTCTGAGGTTGCGAGCAAAGAGGACGCACGCATTGAAATCCTACGCCATTTGCCCAACTTGAAGAAAATTGATGGAGAATTTGTCAAGCCTTCTGAAGTTGAGGCAGCACAGCAGGCTCCTTCAGAGTGAAAATTGATTCTTAAAAAAAATGAGAGGGTAATAGATTGTTTGATCGTCTCATACAGAGGCAATACGCGTTTCGTGTTTGTAAATGCAACGTCTTTCTTAAGTAATACTTATGATGACTTTATTTGAGTCTACGACTGTCGGTAATTTGCACCTCCTCAAAAAAAATCTCTTTCCAGGATCAGCATCCCCTCGAGAAAATTTTTGTGGTTGTAACGTCAAATACTGAAATAATCCTTACAATGTCTTCGCAAAAGCCAGACAATTTTCTACCTGTTCTAACACACGAGCCTTTGATGTTCCGCCAATGGAACTTTTACGCTCAACGCTAACCTCATAATCCCAAACGTTCAAGACGTCTGGCTCGAAGCGAGGATCAATATCCCGGAGCTGTTCAAGAGTAAGTGTGTCGATGCTGACATCTAAGTCTTCGGCGAGGCGCACAGCCGCTCCACTGTTACATAGGAAACGAGATAAAATGAGAAAATATTGGCATTCACCTCACACTCTACGATTCATTCAATCAACAAGTTACCTACCTGATGTGATGAGTCTCACGGAATGGAACCCCCCTCCTCACCAAATAATCAGCCAAATCCGTAGCCAACATCTCAGGGCACAACGCCTTCAACATGTTTTTCGGATTGGGTTTCATAGTGCAAATTACTCCCGTGGCAATAGCCAAACAATCCTTGACAGTGTCAACGCCATCAAACAAGGGAACCTTATCCTCCTGCAAGTCTTTGTTGTACGCACGTGGCAACCCCTTCAATGTCGCCATAAGCCCCACAGATCGTCCCAAAGCGACACCCGCCTTTCCCCTCAAGAGCTCCAACGCATCCGGATTCTTCTTCTGAGGCATCAAAGAACTTCCCGTAGCATACGCATCATCCATGTGCACACACTTGAGCATGTTATTGATAATCAAATCCTCCGCAAATTGACTCAAATGCATCAAAAGCATAGCATGCCACATTAAAAATTCCGCCACAAAGTCACGATCGCAGACCGAATCCAAGGAATTAGAAGTAACTCCATCAAATCCCAATTCTTTCGCCAAAAACTCCCGATCCACACCAAAGGCATTGCCCGCCAACGCCCCCGCCCCCAACGGACATTGATTCGCCCTCGGAATCATTTGCTGCAACCTCTCCGCATCCCTCATAATCGCGGCCATGTGACTCATCAACCAATGCCCAAACCGAATGGGCTGCGCGGGCTGCAAATGCGTGTATCCCGCCATGAGAACATCAATGTGCATCTTTGAAAACTCCGCCCCCGCCTCCAACAAGGTGCCGAGATCCTTCAAAATATCCCTCTCCGCCTCCACGATCCAAAGTCGCGTGTCGGTGGCGACTTGATCATTCCTGGATCGGCCGGTGTGTAATTTTCCAGCAACGGGGCCGATCATTTCGGTTAAGCGGCGTTCGTTGGCGGTGTGAATGTCCTCGTCGCCGGATTTGATGGTGAAGGATCCGGATTCCCATTCGGCAGCGACTTTTTCGAGGCCGGAGATGATGGTGGCGGATTCTTCTTCGGTGAGGATGCCGACTTTGGTGGTGGCTTTGGCGTAGGCAATGGAGCCGCGGATGTCTTGGGACCACATTCTGTTGGGGGTTTGAGAATGTTAGAAAAAAAATTGCGTAGATGAAATTAATGAGTGCTCGAGTATTTGAAGGGATTTTTAATTTCAATAATGGAAAAACAATAACATCAAATAATATTATTGAACTTTTTGCGCCAAGACAAAATGTCCCAACCATTTGCATCACTCAATGAAGAAAAACGAGAACAATGCATAGTTCCCATGCATTATCTAACAAAAGATTAATGAAACAAAAGGTTCACTACAACATGCATCACCATAGTAGGTTACATACACCCCACCAACGTAAAACACCCACTCCCTCACACACACATACACGCATACACAAATCACAAGCGATTCCAGCCCACTTGATTACACATATAATTTATTCCAAATAATGCAAAACTACTCACCGCTTATCAAAGTTAATACTCTCATTAAACTTCTCCATAATGGGATCAGTCCCTCCTTTGAAACGACCTCCGGCTCCAAAGAGTCCTCCGCGTGTTCCCGTGGGTGCTGCGATGCGTGTGTGATTACGCGCGGTTGTGTGTTGTGTGCGTTTTGTGCGTGTAGCAAAGGGAGTCATGTCGTGTTATTCGAGCCATTCATTATATTGTGTTGGTGGTGGTGGTGCATCACGTTATTAATTATGATGGAGAATCCATTCATGATTTGGGTGTACATAAGAAATTGAGAGATGAGATGGAGAGGTGAGAATTAAAACCAGAACACCGCAAATGTTTGATAAATACACCCACATTCAAATGTAAGTTGTAGACAGCATGCAGCGTGTCAACGTGAGCATGACAACCACAAAACATCATCGTCGCCGTCGTGAGAGACATCATATCAAACGCACCTTCTTCTCCAGATTTTTCCGCCATGGTTTCAGAATGAAATAATGATCAAAGTGTTGACAAGAAATAAAAAAACTGATAATAGTAAGTATCTTGATTGGATCAACAACAACAAATAAATGTTTCTGATAGTTGGTGATGCAGGAAAAAAATTCTTTTGTTTTTTTCTATTGGAGCTGCCATCAATAAAAATCCGCAATTGCATCTTGAAAATGCATTATTATTTGACCCGGCCGAGCGCTGTTTTGTTGTGCGGTGACCACGCACGCATGAGAAAAGATTCTCTCCCGCCCTCTCTTTTGGGGAAATAACCAAAAAGAAAAAGAGACTTGAGATCAGAAGCTATGTTACGATGGACAGACGATGCGAGCTGTCCAAACTCCAAACTCCAAACTCCAAACTCACAAAGAAAACACAAATAATGTTGGACAGGTTGCTTGAAGGGAATGCTCACACATAATAATATTATTATCATCATCACAAAGCTTTCCAAGACCACAGCAGCCAGCTAATCATTCCTTCATCTTTTGAGAATCATTGTCATTAAATTCTACAGCAGTTGAAAAAATACAATACATAATGGTTGTGCCATCTGAAAAAATATTGTGTTGAGTGCATTGGCGCTTCTGAATTTTTCCTATTTACTCAGGAGGTATGAGATGTCTTTTTCTAAAAAAGCAATGGATACAATATCTATTTCTCGGAAATCAACGCACATTACAAAAAAATATTGATATCCTCAACACTTTCTACATTGAAAATAAATTAAAGTTGAAGAACACACTCGTATTTTGTCATAAAAAGGCCCCAGCCTATTGTATCATTATAAATACATTTTACAAGCATCAAATGCCAAGCCTGCGCAATTTTTCAGTGGTTGCAGTGTCACAAGGTATTCTCAAGCTTAAACCCCATTTCCTCCAATAGTACTCATCATTTAGTTCGAATCTCATGTATTTATGTCCACCATTAATCCAAACCCTGATTTTTCATAGCTGTACTGACCACTTAATTCCACACTTGCTCTTATCTTAAATAATAACTGATTTACATGGCTTTCATACGACCTTCCGCCTTACTCGCTGTATTCAAAGCCTTACTTGCCGTAGCCATGAGCTTCGTAGCATCCTTGGCTGCTGTCCCAACAACTTCCTTGGCTCCTTCCGTAATCGTCCCCACGGCCTTATTGCATTGATCATCGCTATCATCACTACTCTTCTTATTCTTCTTGCTGTAACTCCTCTTGTAAAAGAGGGAGAATAGAAAGAAGAGACTGACCATCTCAAACACTTGAACTCCACAACAAAAGAAGAATGTTCCAACCGAAGGGGTGACACTGTGATCAGTATAATAGTAATGATAATATCCACTGCATGCAGTATAAATGACAACACTTGTAAATTGAGCCAATTGAGCTTGAGTCAAGAATCTCTTCCATGGGCAGGATACTTTCAATAATGCCAAGGCGTAGTAGGAATACATCATGACGTGGATGATGGAGTTGAGGAGTGCGCCGAAGTAAGAGTCTCCTCCGGGGCAGAAGCGGAGGGCGATCCACCATGCCCAGGCGATGGTTGTGTGGTGGTAAATGTGGAGGAATGAAACCTTTGTTAAATTTCAGGTGTTGGTTTGGATAGATATTGGAGTATTCATGATGTGAAGTGATGAAGAAAAAAGAGGAAATGTTCTGTTGAGAAATTTGTAAAGTAAAATAATGTGCAAATGGAAATTCCTCTGAATGTGTCCGAGAAATTAAAAACAAAGAATCCATCCTGAACGAAACAGAAATTGTGTATGATATCCAGGCATGATTTCGTTCTCAACTTGACTCAACAAATACCCGCAATATTAAAACAATAACCAAAACAGACATTGCATACATTCTCTAATTAATTGAATTGCACCTACCTGCTTCATATTCCCCCTCAAAATCATGAAATACGTATCCAAAAACTCCAAATACTTGTCACAATAATGAACCCAAACAGCATAACTCGCGCCCGTCCCAATAATACTCCTATCCCCAATAAACGGATGACCACGATTCATCACCGCATCAATCATGGCATACACCATCCATCCATTGAGCGCCACCTGAGCAACATTGTAAATTATCATGCTCTCTGTAAGAAGGAGTTTCATATCGTACTTTGGCGCGAGGAAGGTTTCGGTAATGTAACGCAGTGTGGGGAGACTGACGAGGTAAAAGAGGGTGAGGGCGAGGGGGACTTGGTAGGAGTGCATGGGGATGGTGAGGCCGGGTGTGGCATCGCGTGCGGGGTAGGAGAAATGGGCCCAGAGGGAGATGACGCCGGTGAGGATGGAGGCGGTGGTGTACCGGGCCAGCATGGAGGGCGTTTTGTCTTTTGTTTGTTGGGTCATGGTTTCTTTGTTATTTGGGAATTATCGTTGTAGCAGACTGGTAGACATGAAGATTATGGTTCGGACGCCGTGCTTTGGGTGGGAGATGGTGAATGGGATTGCGGGAGTTTAATTTATTCACAACAATGCCGAAGGATGTGTAGTATCATTGTGCACCTTGCTTGTTGTTGTTGTCTTTTGAAGATTGTCCCTCCGTCATCGTAGGTACTACGTCGGCATTGCTTGAGATTGCTTGTCGCTTGGGCGTCATCGATCAAAACAAGCACGCGAGTAGTTGGTTGGCTGAGAAAAATCCCTTTTCGAGAGTACGTGGCAATTTGCCGGTATTAAACGTAGGAACTAATACTCGCCAAGTGAGGATTGATGCTTACGTCACAATTAATACGACGCATGACCAACGACGCACTAAAAAAAAATAACAAGACGTTAACGTCTGTAAAAATCTTTTTTTTCCACCAGCTCTTCACCAGCGGGCAAAAAGATGACTCCGGCGGGATTCGAACCCGCGCCGGTGAAGACTACGGCCTTAACGTAGCGCCTTAGACCGCTCGGCCACAGAGTCACAATTTCTGCTTGTAAATTTGGGATTGAGCAAAATATATAATTACTTTTAACTATGTAGTATCTACTCAGAGTAACTCAAGTGGGGATAGACATGGGGGGATGATGAAGATAGTGGTCACATTGGGACAATTATTGTGGAAAGAGTTAAAATGAATCATATTAGGCTGTTTGCAGATGTTGGGAGTTTTGCCTCAAAGAATGGAGTAGAGTAAAGTTCTAAGAACTTGGGTTGAGTTGAGTTATTCCCCGATATTCAGGGCTATACATGTAGATCATTACTAGGTTCTACTTGCGAATTCCTATCAATATCAACCTCAATCTGAAGCACATTTCAAATCATTCTTGGTATACGCCGTCCCAGCTTGAGACCATTACATAACAAGCTCTGTCTCTCCTTTGAGTAATTCCTGAGCAAGTCAGTTCTGCGTAACATCTGATTGTTAAGTCATGCAAGACGTTAACAGGATTACGGTTAAGTGGTGCGCGTGCGCGTCCCGATAAAAAATAAGTATCGTA
>JALLAR010000745.1:0-23108 GCA_036939335.1 Conticribra guillardii
TAGTGAAGTAAAATTGAAAAATGAAAGAGTGACGAAATAGTGGAGGGACCTATTTCGTCACTCTTGAACCCTGCTCCTAGGTAGTATTTTCGGTATCCTGCACCAAAAGGGCATAAATTACGATGATCTATCTCTACAAAAAGAATAGTATCTTTTCACCTGAACGGATCTTGAAGAGCCATAAAAACTGAGTAAAAACATACGTTTCTATAGAATGAACATTGAACGGTACAGGAAACAAGTTAGAGAAAAGTCTCGGAGGCAAGATAGAGCACACCCTTTGTCTGTCCCCTGGACACCCCATTTTACTGCACCTCTCGTACGTACGATTTATATTAAAATGGATGTGCAACCCCAGACGAGGGGTGTGAAGATAGAGATGTCAGGAGTCAGGACAGAAAAAAATAATAGATAACTACGATAGTACTTAGTAGATAAGTAGTCGACCACCCTGACCATGGTCCCAAACAAGTCCAACAAAGTGCCGAGAAATCAACAACAAGAGCAGCAACAGCCACGAACTCAACTCAATCCTTTGAAGCGCATCGTACGTCCGTATTAAAATTGACAGTAGTACTACTACTAGAAAGTACAATACCTCATCATTCTCATGATCCTTCAGAGAAACAATCTGCAAGCAAGCGAGGTAGAAAGCCGTGCGCGCGCGACGGCTTAATTTGGGTGTAACTGCGGTTGCGGTCGATCTAGCGACAGTCGCCATGCTACGACGCCTCCGCGAACGTCAACCCCGTCTTGGAATAAAACGTCGCGTGGCCGGCGGTGGCGTTAGTGGCAGCGATGGGAATCATAGAGGGGGATACAGTGGCGTGAGGGAGGATGATGACGACGACGAAGACGACTACGATGGACGAGGTGCCATTCTTGGGGTTGCTGCCGCAGGCTCTGACAACAATCATGACAACAATCATGACAACCATTATAATCATGACGACAATGACACCATTCAACAACTGCCACAATACATCGATGAATCATTCACAGATTGGACCCAAGAAGGACAATCGATGACGACGGATTCGCATGCCCAGCTCACCACCAGCGGAGAGACGAACTTGTTGGATTCGATTCATGTGCAGGTTGTTCCGCCTTCTAGAAACACTGCTTTACGGCGGCAGCAGCATCATTACAGTAGACAGCAGCAAAATCACCACAGACAGCACCACTATAAATCACGGCAACGACAACGACAACGACAACAACAACGGCCCCCCACGGCCTTTTCGACAGTCAGCACGCCCAACACATTTACCAACACTGACAATTTCAATCATGATAATAATTACTACTACAATGACAATGACAATGACATTCGCGACAGTCCCACAATCGACAGCAGTGCCAATGCCACGGGAGACATTCTCGACGACAATGGACTCACGTGCCAACTCGCCGCCTGTGGCATGGACCATCATGAATACTATCATCTCAACAACAGCAACAATGACATTGACAATGGCAGTGCTGACAATGACAGTGCTGACAATGACAGTGCTGACAATGATTATTCCAAGCATGATTATTCAAATAGCATGCTGTCCACCACCTTTTCGACAATGGACGATGGCAACAATACTGCTGATTTTGAGGAGGAGGATGATTATTCAGCTTTGGATTGGGGACCATCTTTATTCTCCACTGCTACTGCCAGTAATACTAGTACTACGAGTAGTACTACCAATAACTCCAACAACAACAACGACAATGTCATGTCCGAGGCGGATGTGGATTTAGTGACGGAGGAGTTTCAAAATGCAATGAATGATTTGGAGGATACTGTCAGGAGGTCAACTTTGAATACTGCCACTGCCACTGCTCCTGGTACTGCTCCTTCCATTGTTATTACGCCGCCACATAACAAGAATAATACTCACATTATTCAAGACAAGTTGCAAAGCATTGTGAGGAATTCTGCTGCTAATATTGATGCTTCTACCACTGCGATTACTGCTACTGCTCGACATCCACATCATTATCAACCCACGCCGCCTCAACAGCGTAGTAGTCGTGTTGGTGTTGGTGGTGGTGGTGGGAAAGGAAAAAAATCGACAATAACAGCAAATGTTGCTCTTGAGAATGGAAAAAAGAGCATGAATGAAAGTACAGCACTTTCTTCAACACCAACACAACCATCAACAATAACGCCAGCAACAACAGTAACAACAAAAACAGCAAACACAACAGCTAAATCAGCGACGTCTACGCCAAAAGGGAATAATGCCACTGCCATCAATAATCAAAAAAGAGCAAGAGCAAATTTAAGAATTCTTTCCTCTGTTCACGGAGAAATTGTTGCCACAGTAACGGCAGACAACGGAGAAAAAGAAAAAGGGGCAAGTCATGGCGGCGGCGGTGGTGGGAATACTACTGCATCACATCATAATACAACATCATTTGCAACTACTACTAGAGTCACATCATCAGAGCCACTGGAATCAAAATTGAAATTGAAATCGAAATCAAAATCATTGCCGGAACCACAGCAGCATATCCTACGGCAGCAGCAGCAGGAGCAGCACCATAATCAACAACAACGACCAACATCTCCACCACCACCACCACCAAGTGCGGTAGCAAGTAGTACTGCAGTAGCCAGTACTGTCCGACATGCCAATGGAACTCATTTAATTGATCGATTGTTACGGCAAACTTCTTCTCATAAAAAACAACAGCAAAAGGAGCAGAATCAGCAGCAGAATCAGCAGCAGAATCAGCAGCAACAACAAAAGAATCATAATCAGGAACAAAGCAAACAATCTACAGTCTCCACAGCCAAATCATTACCTAAAACAGCACAACCATCACCACCACCTCCAACAATTGATGGTAGTAACAAAAACACACCATCACCAGATCCAGTCATCTCCAAACGTCGACCCGATCCACCATCATCAAATGATGGTCAAACATCATTTGCTCCTTCGCATCATTATCATCATCATCATCATACGAAGTACCGATCATTGGTGGACCCGAAAAAGGTGGGGAATAATTTTACAAGGCAGAAAAAACAGCAGCAACAGCAACAACAACGCCAGCATCAAAATCAGCACCAGCAGTCACAATCATCATCCCAACCATCATCTCAACCATCATCTCAACACGGAGAAGAAATCGAACAAGAGTGGACAACACCCCTGCCATTCAAAAAAGTTCAATCTATGCAATCCAAACCTGATAGTACATTCACCTTCCAAACTGCCAATACTACCACCACCAGTCGATTTTGGGATGGCGTGGAAGAATTTTCAGGTCACAACAAGGCAATGAGTAACGCAAACAGAAACAACAACAACAATAGTCACAGGGGCTACGAACGTTCGAACAATCTCAACCAAGAAGAAGGATTGCATGGGGACCCCAATCGACTTAAAAAATTGGGGGAACGGGATTTTATCATTCTGCAAAAGTCCAATGAAAGGAATCAACAACTGCAAGCATTTTTCAATAGTAAGAGCATACAAGATAAGAATGATCATTTGAAAAAGGCTGCAATGCTGTTTCATCAACAGCAGCAAGAAAATCAGAAGCAGCATCAATCAGCACATGCGAATACACCAAAGAAGCATCAAAAGAAGCAGCTGCTGTTACCGAAAGAGAGGGGAGGTCTGCATGATTCATCAAAAAGTGTAAAGCCAGATGAAAGCGACGATGCCAGCAATGCATTTTCCTTAAATTTACGTGGATCCTTTGACAATGAAGATATTTCGACACTAGAAATGGGAGATTCTGCCACTGTCTACCATCTACGCGCAACCGAGGGAGAGCACAATCACTGGAAGAAGAAATATGAGCGTTTGCGAGAAACATGTGGGATGGCTGAAGATGGCGAGGATGTCCATGGTAGAAAAGTAATACCAGAGGAAGCTCCGGAGGAAGAGTGCGCGGTTGATGATATGGTAGGATCTCAACAGGATCATGCGCAATGTGCGATGCCGTTGGATGCAATTCAGAGACTTTGGGAGGATCCTCTTAGGACGAAGCAAGATGCAAATGAAAACAATGCTGTCCTGGACTCTCCTGATGGCGAGGGCGATCAAAGCCAGCTACTGCAACAGCGAACATTGCTTGGACGTTGTGGAGACTACAATGGTGGGAAGAAGGCGAATGGTCAAGAAGCAAATTTTGGCAACAATATCAGCAATAATATTGAAAACAAGATAGAAAGCTCCGAGAGTGGCACGGATGGAAAGCACTGGGCATCCTTGACGTTATCAAATGTAGAACTCGGTTGGATGCTACGTCGAGCACATGAAGCACGGGATGCATCGTTTTGTTCAAGTAGGCGGGTAGGGAATGATAGCGAGGGCAATCAAGGGCTTGAGTCCGAGACAAATGTAAAGCACGACACAGAGAAGGGTCTACAGGGACGACAATACAATAAACCCCCTGAATTGCACTTGATAGAAGAAGAAATGATGAAATCCCATCATTCACAGCATGATGATTTCAAAAGAGGAGGAGGTCGAGAAGAAAATCAAAATAAAGCGGAAATATTTCATGAAGTAGATTCTCTATACTCAGAGGAACCATTGAGGCCCATTGCATTTGTTCCTATGGATTCGCCTTCTCAACAATCACATCCCAAAATGGAACCGAGTAGTCAAAATGTTGTCACGCCAGATGGGCCACTTTCCACCCAATTTTCTTTCGCAGAGGATACAGCGTACAGTGCACAGCCAACTTATGTCATGGATGAAGGGGAGGATGATGATGACATGCACATTTTGCAACAATGGAACAAAAGCAGGAAACCACCTTCAAAATCACTTGCTGATGACTTGACTGCGAGGACACCACAAGGATCAAGGAGCAGAGGACTTTATTCTGATGATGGCAGCCAAAGCGAATTAAGCGAGAATGCAAAATTCATATTTGAAGCAGCACTTAAGCATGACTTCAAAGCGCTCCATACACAACGCTCAGTGTCTGCGTCCCGATCTAGAACTTCTTGCTCAAGTCAGCCAATCAGAAGCAACACTTCAGCACATGAACATGTATTCTCTAAATCACCACCGACATCCCTTGCTCCATCCAATGTATCATCACTTGCTGCGTCTATCATGTCAAGTAATTTTGCATCCAATATTCCAAATGACTTCGTGAGTTGGTTTGAGCTCCCTTCACCCGGGAGCAAATGCATCTCATTTATTCCCTCATTGAATGAATCATTTCGGAGTGCCATTATTATTGAATTACTAGCCTCCTTTGATGGAATTGCAAACAAAATCAATGTGACTGGCGTCCCTCGGATCACTCCTTTTCATCGTGTAGACGATGCAGTAAATCGTGCGTTTTCAGATTTTTTACTCTCAAAAGAAGTAACAGGAATTGCTGATAGAAGCAGCAATAAAGGCTACATGGGGCCGATTGTGCCGGATGGCGATAATGGGTCCATTCGGTTTGCCAATGCCTCGATTCATCTAAGAGAAATATCAGAAGTAGCAGTTGGCCATGCTGCCAAAAGAGAATTTCAGGACTCCATTGATGTCTACAACACCCTCTTGCGTTCATGCCAAACATCACCGGGGACAAAACTTGGACTTGTTGGGCAACTCATTGCATCAACTCTTCACAACTTGAGCGTTTTGCACATTTGGAATAAAGAATACGATTTAGCGCTGCCATTTTGTAGAGAATCTCTTCGAATAAAATCGGAACTAGTTGGATATAGTTCAGGGGCTGTGGTAAGTCATATATTGTGATTGCTAACAGAAACTGCTATACGAAAGATACTAAATGTGATGTAATCTTCTTCCAGCATTCTTGGGCGAATATGGGTTTGATCAATTACGCAATGGAGGTATTCCCATCTTCGCTGTCAGCATTCCGCAAAGCTGTCCAGCTATCTTCAGAACATGGAGGGACATCTTTGTCGGGACGACTGGCAAATAACATGGCATGTGTTAACGCAGAGGATACTGGAAAATTGGCATTTGCGCAATCTGAGTTCGAAGAGTCTGTTCGAGTCCAAAAGGATAATTCTCCTGACGGTTCATTTGAGACCAATTCATCAGCTGGAGAAGATCTCTTATCTATATCAATCACAATTTTTAACATTGGTATAGTCTGTGCCAAACAAAAACAGTACCAAAGTGCTATTGCCCATATTGAAGCCAGCCTAAATGTGAGTTCTTTATCCATACAAGGAAACACCACTCTCCACTCTTGCCCGACCACCTATTCTGTAACTTATCGAAGTTTTTCAATCTTTGTATTTACGATGATTGTTTATCATGCCACGGAATAGATCCAAAGCACCCTGTTAGACGACGAAAACGAGATTGTTCAAACCACTTCTTATTACCTCAGTGTGATAAGAAATCTTGTGCCATCTCCACCCCCTCCAACAATTTCACCCAACGTCAGTAGTCTTATTATCAGTCATCTTGTTCTAAACATTTCACTTGTGCTTTTTCAAAACTCATTAATACGATCAAACTTTCCTTCACTAACTATCAGCAGGAGGCAAACAAGTCCATAGCATCTTCTCTGGACCCACAGCGGCACCCTTCCACCAATCCATTACAGCCAGCTCACCACAGAAACGCTGGATCAACCATGTTGGCGGAGTCTCAGCCCGATAAGGACATTGGGAAGGTAAGCATGGTGTTTACTCCGCGTGTTCAATGTTTTTTCTTGTGCCATCTCAAACACAGTTGACGACTTTTCTGTTGATTGCAGCGATCCAAGTCCCCAAGGTTGAGAAAGTCCATAACAAGAGGGGGGATGAATGATCCTTCGGCAGCCCAAGATGTAGAGCGAGGATCAGAAATGAAATATGAATACCCTTTCTTCACAAAAAATGATGCAATTTCAAACCCGATGTTATCTCTTGGGTCTTTACCGAACGAGCCATCAATTGCTGAGCGAGTTCAGCAATCATTGGAGACTTGTGCTGGCAACTTGAGTTTAGAGCATGGGCCCAACAAATTGAAAGGATCAATCTATACCAATCAAGTAGCGATTGGTAGGAATCAAAACCTTCGCCTTATATGCAACTTGCCACCGTCTGTCAAAGATCGCAAGGGACTACCACAAAATATAGTAAACTTTGGATTGAAGAGAATCCGGGTGAGTTTTCATACTATTGTTGCAAAACATTATCCTTTGCTACTTTGTTCTAGCTCTCATGATTTTGCGTTTTTCTTTTGAAAGCGGCGTGAAATTCAGCGCGTTGTAGTTAATGTTAAATCTGAACTCGATCAAAATTTAAAGCAATACGGCCGTCGACATCCCCTTGTAGGGCAATCACACAACAGTTTAGGACTGGTCCATTTATACACTGAAAATTACGTTGATGCCATTGCAGAATTTGAAGAGTCTCTTCGGATCAACACGAATGCCCTTGGCATCAAGCACCCAGATATTGCAGTGAGTACTCTTCTCAAAAAAATATTTGTTATTACATTTGTTATTACGATTGACTCACTCCACTTTTTGCTTTCAGTTAACCCTGATGTTCAAGGGTCTTGCTCAGCTTGCTCTTGAAAGATTTGACGATTCAACGGCATCTATGATCCGAGTTCGACGCTATCGAGAAGATGCCTTGGGGAGTAAGCACAATGAGATAGGGCAGATACTAAATAATTTAGCTTGTGTGCAATATTTGCTAGGAGACTATAAGAAGGCAGAATCCCTGCTTCAAGAAGCACTGGATATGCAACGAGAGGTATGTCCGTAGTCTCATAATCACTTTTATTTTGAATGAGAGAAATAATGGTTTTCTCACCTTAGCGTTCACATACCTGAACTTCTTCACCATAAGATTTTCTCAACCGAGCCCACATTTTTGAAGTCAGTTTCCATAGTTCTATGTAATATTGCTTTTATCCATGCCAAAATTGGGCTATTCCCCAAAGCACTTATCGAGCTAGAAGGAGCACTACAGATTCGTCAAGACATTCTGTTTGAAGACGATTCCCAGGATTCCATCACTGAAAATATGGCACACATTTTAGCAATTCACCAGCTGCAGCATGGCAGTGGAAATATAGTCGAGGTAAGTCACTTACACATTCATTCACTGCACTTTAATAATTCGATGAAGCCAAAGCAATCAGTATCTCAAAGTGCATGTCTCGTATCACCAAACCAACAGATTACCAAAGAATATACTACAATGTTGAGAAACAAATAAATTCACATCAAATCCAAATCACACCAATTCGGTATACTTTTCCACAACTATCATTATTTGATGCCATCACAATGCATCTATCATTTCATACATTCACATCTTTTTATACACCGAATAATCATAAACACTTTTTATTGAGTCGACAGCTGGATTATCGTACCAATTTTAAAATTCATTTTATAGTAAATGAAAATCTTCATTTTTCATGCAAATACTTCATATTTTTTTCTGCTTGAATTCATTCAACAGAAACAGAGGTCCTAGCTATTTACGTTGGAATAATAATAAAATTGAAATTTCAGAGTACATTTAGTGGGACTTCTACAGTTGAAACTCCATGGCGAGTTGGTTACCTAAATTGCACTATTTATGTTGGAATAGATACTGTTCTGGAACAGGTTCCACCTGGAGCTGTAGCGGCGGCTGCATGCTGAGCCGCGATGGCCAGTTAGTAGAGTTTGCTAGCTGTTATGTTTGGACAGCTGCTGTTAAGCAGCTAGTATTGTATGTGTGAATTAGTTCATAATTTACTAATTATCTAATTGACAGGAGAGAGTGAATTGACCTACAATGGCAGATTGTAGTGTTTCCAACATAATTCGTAAATTACACTAAAGATGAGCAATGCCAACAACCCCAAGCAAGGGGGGCAATGTGGACAGCAAGGAGGCGGTGGCAAGTGGGCGGGGCCGAGAACGCAGCCATCCAGTGCCGGAACATGTGTGGTGGCTGAGAAGGCCAGCAGCAGCCACGGCAGTGGTTTGGAGGGGCAGTTTTTTGACTGTGGCCAACCAAAGCACACCAACTTATACAACATCATGATGGAGGAAGTCATGAATCACGTCTGTATTGAATTCAAGGATGGTGAATTGGTAGCACGGGCAATTGCGACGGGGGTAAAGATATAACTCCCAAAGCCGGAGAAACCACCAGATGCCGACGAGATGGACATCAAGATATGGCGAGCGGAGATAAAAGACTTCGTGAGAGAAAAGAAGTCATGCAAGCAGGCTTTGGTTCACACATATGGGATTGTGTGGAAGCAGTGAACGTAGAACATGAGGGCAAATTAGAAGTCCCTGCCGACATTTGAGAAGACAGAGGCGGATTCGGATTTGATTCAGCTACTCAAGGGAATTAAGAGCCTTGTGTTCAACTTTGAAGTGACAAAGAGTTTAATGGGTGCATTGGTGTGTGCTCTCAGGAACTTTTATGAGTACCAGCAGCCAAAAACAATGAGCGATGAAGAATTCCTCCAAAAATACAAGCCTTTCTACAAGGGGATCACTCAGTCGGGGGGGGGGAGAGTTGGCATGCACCCAGGTATGATTGCTGCTGCTGCACAACTGAAAATAATGGGAATTCCAACCGCCGACGACAATGAAGTGATGCAATGTTTCAATGATGCAGCAGAGATAGAGGAACAGGAATTTGTGGCATACCACTACCTCAGAGCCATGGATTGGGACAGGCATAGCGTGCTGGTAGTATATTTGGAGGACCAATATACATTAGGGGTGAACATGTAGCCAACGACCATCACCCAGGCCTACATCTTTGCCATTAAGTACAAGGGTACTCATACCAAGTCAGGCGGTGGAGGGGGGGGAAATGGAGATAGGCACAAGAACATCAATGATGAAGGAGTCTAGGGAGAAGAGGGATCTATCTACGATCCAGTGTTTCCATTGCCAGAAAATGGGGCATTATGCACGTGACTGCAATGAGAAGAAAGATGAGGCACCAGTTAAGTTGGTATATGCAACAACTACTGCCCCTGCCTCCGATGTATCAGAGATGGCAGGAGTGACTGGTGCAACTAAACAACCGGTCAAATCAGCCCCAGCGGGATCAAAGGTGGATCCTGGAACAATCAAACAAGTCAAACAAGTCAAACAAGTCAAACAAGTCAAACAAGTCAAACAAGTCAAACAAGTCAANGTCAAACAAGTCAAACAAGTCAAACAAGTCAAACAAGTCAAACAAGTCAAACAAGTCAAACAAGCAGGCTTGTCAAACATTCGTGCTGGAGGGAGATGAATTTAACTTCCTCCATATCCATAATACACGTAAGGGAATGATCCCTTACACTTGGCTGCTGCTTGACAGCCAGTCTACATTCGGCATGGTGAATAATAGACAGTTGTTGACGAATATTCGTGACTGTGTTCCTGCGGCAATGCACAGTCAAGGGGGTCAAAATATGCTGACCCAGAAGGGATTATTGGAATCAGTAGAGATGTATTTTTATGAAGATGGACTAGCGAACATCATCTTTCTGGAAAAACTGCATCAGAAATACTGCATCACATTCGATAGCACTAGCGGAAATGCTTTCTTTTTGTACATAATGTGAATGAAAAGCAAATGAGATTTGAGCAGAGCCCTGAGGGACTCTACTACCATGACACTGCAAAGAGTGGAATCTTTGTGTCATTCTCTCAGTTTGTGGAGGAGGGAGCAGCAGGGGCTGAGGTAACATTGATCAACACTGTGGCAGAAAATGAGGAAGGTTTAACAAAGCGTCAGGTCAAGCAAGCTAAGACAGCACACGATGCATGTAAGCTGCTAGGGTTTCTGTCCATCTTAGTTGGGAATGTCCTCCCATCCCATGTCCAAAAATCTGCAAAAAGGACGGATGCGGGGATATGTTGGGGACAAGTGCCGTCCCCATAGTGCTCACCAGAGTGCATAGGACAGGGACAGGACATGTCTGGGACACAAGAGGACATGCATACTTTTTGGTGACTCAGACCATACTATTTGCTCCAGTTGATACACAAACCCTGATTATATGCACAAGTACTAAAGCAGGTTTCAATTAAAAACTTTGAAAGAAAAACATTTTATTTCGTCACACAAATTTTGCTAGATAAAAATTGGTCGGTGGTCAGGTGCCACTCATGACTCAGAAACAAGGACACGCTCAGGACATGGGACTCAACAGGCCAGTCATCGACCGCGTCCCCAAAAAAGTCCTGTCCATGCCCAGATCCAGGGAATAGGACATGTCCGGGACAAGTCCGGGACATGTCCAGGACATTCCTGACTAAGCTGTCCATGAGAGATTTTAAATCTATGGTACGTGATAATTGATCAAGAATTGCCCTATTTCCGAGCAGGATGTAACCAACGCTTTGAAAATGTATGGACCTGATATAGCCTTGCTAAAGGGGAAGACAGTACCGCATGCGGCGCCAGCAGTTAGAACTGACTACATCTATGTGCCAATGAGTATTTTTGATAATAATAAGCACATCACACTAGCGGGGGACATCATGTATGTCAGCGGGATAAAGTTCCTTGTCACAGTGTCGCGGGGAATTAATCTGGTTACAAGTGAGTACTTACCAGATCGGAAAAAGGAAAAGGGATTTCTGAAACAGGTGCTGACCAGAGCCATTTGGATATATCAGAATAAAGGAATGCACATTACGACAGCACTTTCTGATGGGGAGTTTGATCCTCTCAAAGGCAAGCTAGGTGCGACTGATTTGAATATGGCTGCTGTGGCGGAGCATGTACCCAAGATTGAGAGGCAGCTACAATTTGTTAATGAGTGTTATCATGTGCTCCTTAGTACTCTTCCTTATTAATGCCTCCCAGGGCACATTATAGTTGAATGTGTTAGCTTTTGTGTAAAATGGCTGGATGCTTTACCCACTAAACCGGGTGTATCCAAAATTTATAGTCCACGGACTATTATGACAGGAACAATGCTTGATTGTGCCAAGAATTGTAAGATTCTGTTTGGTAGTTATTGTCAGGTATTTCAAGACAATCAACCCTCAGACACAAATAAAGAGTGCACAGTCCCAGCAATATGCCTAGGACCAACAGGGAATTTGCAGGGCAGTTATGTGTATTTCTCCCTGGAATCAGGTAAGAAGATAACCAGGCCTCAAGCAACGTATCTTCTGATTACTGATTCTGATTCGATAATTGAGTGGGTTGAGAAGATTTCAAGGCTGTAGAATATGTCTGAAAACACAGTTTTCATGACTAACAGGGGTGAGATAGTCAAGGTGGATGATGATTATGAGGCTGAGAGGCTTGAGATTGATGAATCGCAATATTTCCCCACTGAATTACCACATGAGTGTAATCCCACATCAGAACCATCCGATGAGGAGTTAGGCATCGTGCCACCATTTAAGGAGCCTGCTTATGACTTCGTTCGGCCACATGACGGTCGGGCACATATAAAACATGATGATGATGAGGGTAATGAGCCACCACCTGACTACAATGATGATGATAGTAGTTGACTCATTGGCTATAACAAGTATATGGCTGCCAAAAAAGAGCAAGCAGCGGCAGCGGCTATGAATCCAATAGAAAAAGAACAGGATGTCAGCTTCGATGTGAAGGATGTTGATGTGAGTAGCATCAGTGATGCGAGTAGTAATGATGCAGTACCAGCGCAGGATGATGCTGGGTCAAACTGTATGTATCCAACTAGGCATCAGAACATACTGGATTACTGCAGGATGGTCACCACTGCCACCGAATGGCGGAATCTAACAAGAGGCTACCACAAGGCTTTCGTGAGCATTATGCATGACGAGGCACGTCGTACTGCAGGAGTGTCCCCTGGCTCAGCAATCAACGAGAATGTTATGCTGACCAGCAAGGCTGCTGCATTCATAGCGAACAAGTTTACCTATGCAACTATGCTTGACACAAAACCGGCTAGTTTGCCAGAGAGTGTTTTCAGTGATGCCACGCCAGTAGTGGCGCACAAGGTGATGCTTAATATGGCTCTGAAGAAGGGTTTGAGAGAGTTTGGAGCGAGAGGGGAAGAGGCCATCTCCACTGAGTTAATGCAAATACATATGCAAAATACCTTTCCACCAAAGCACTACAATAAACTGTCACAGCAAGAGAGAAGAAATGCTCTGGAATCACTTCTGTTTCTAGAAGAAAAGAAGTCCGGGAAGATTAAGGGACAAATGTGTGCTGACAGAAGCACACAGCCGGAGGACTTTACGAAGGGAGAAGCAATGTCTCCGACAGTGTCTACCAATGGCATGATCATTACAAGCACTATTGATGTGAACAAAGAACATGATGTGGCAGTGATAGACCTGCTGGGAGCATTCCTCCATGCTGAGATGGATGACGTGGTTCACATGGTGATGCAGGGGTGTCTAGCAGAGCTAATAGTGGAGACCGCGCCCGAGTTATATCGGAAATACATAACACATGGTAAAAATGGAGAGGCCATTCTATATGTGACTTTGCAGAAGGCATTGCACGGATGCCTCAAGAGCGCTCTTCTGTTTTACAAGAAGCTGGTCTCGGAAATTGTTAGTTTGGGTTTTGAACTTAATCCATATGACCCATGCATAGCAAACTGTATGATTGATGGCAAGCAAATGATCATCACGTGGTATGTGGAGGATATTAAGATTTCACATGTGGACGGAATGGAAGTCACTCACGTAATCAAGTGGTTCAAAGGAATTTATGGGAACGTGAGAGTATCCAGAGGGAAGGTGCATTATTATTTGGGAATGAAGTTGGATTCCCAGGACAGAGGGAAGCTTAAGATCTTGATGGTTCCGTTCCTAAAAAAGGTAATTGAGGATTTCCCCAAAGCCATCAGAGGCAGCGCGGCAACACCAGTAGCAATGCACTTATTCAATGTGCAAGATGACAATGAAAAGAAACCAATTGAGGAGTTTCACGCAAGAGCATTTCATCATGTGACGGCACAATTATTATTTGCAATGATTTGGTATCGACAGAATATCTCCACTGCAATAGCGCTCCTATGCATGAGTTAGAGACCCAGATGAGGATGACTGGGGTAAGCTCAAGCAAGTTTTGAAACATATAAGAGGCACATTGTATTTGCCTCTGACATTGGAGATAGACGACACTTGGTTGATCAGCTAGTGGGTAGATGCGTTGTTTGCAGTGCACCCAGACTGCAAAGGCCATGGCAATATCAAAAAAGCAAAAGATCAACACAAAAAGCTTGACAGAGTCTGAAATTGTTGGTGTTGATGATACAAGTGCAAATATTATCTGGGGTAACTATTTCATCAATACTCAAGGATATCAGATCGAGGAAACAGAAGTTTTCCAAGATAATATCAGTTTGAGCTACATGTTGGTAAATGGGCGTGAATCAAGTGGGGAGCGCACAAAACACAAAGATCAGAGTGGAGAATGGAGAAATGAAAATTAAGTGGCACCCAACAAAGAAAACGTTGGCTGATCCCTTCCACAAGCCGATGCAAGTGCAAGGGTCGAAATTTAAGGTATTCCGAGCACAGATAATGAATGTGGATGAGTCCATCCCAGATTTTGAGATGTCCTGGGATCAAGGTGAGGACTTTGCAAAGTCAGTGGCAAAGTGCACCGATCCCAGACCACATGAGTGTGTTGGAATAGATACTGTTCTGGAACAGGTTTCACCTGGAGCTGTAGCAACGGATGCATACTGAGCTGCAATGGCCAACTAGTAGAGTTTGCTAGCTAGTATGTTTGGACAGCTGCTGCTAACAGGATTATGGCTAAGCGGGCTGCGCAGCCCGCATGCGCGTGTGATTTTTTTTGACCAAAAACAACTTTCGAACGGCTACGCCAATGTAGGAACTTGGTACCAATGAATTGTAGCCCTTTTCAAGGGCTACCAAAATTGTGTGCGACTTATTTAAATCAGACCATGGTAATATGTGCTGCAAGTCGGTTGAAGCCAGGTCATTTTTGTGTGGGAATAAAAAAGATTTTTTTGTAGTATCATAACTAGGTACAATATGTACGATAATTACCTTCACGCGCTTACGTGATTTTTAGACACCACGCACTAAATACTAAGTGACCGTCATGCGTGGAATATAAAAAGTACGATGTATGTACATAAAAAATATCACTGGTCGGTGAACCAATGGGGTCAATCGGTTTGGTTCAATTACTCGGGGCCTGGCTTTGTAAATGTTGTCAATATGTAACACTAAAGAAGTCAATAGATGCTGCTACGCAGTAAAAGTATTATGTATGATGTGTATTTTTCTATCATATTATTTTACAATAATGCTGAAATTGTAATGTTTTTAGAAATAGAGTAAGTGTGACAGTCGTAAGATGTTACTCCTACTTATTTTTGTAAGGCAATAGTATGTACAAAAAGAGTACTAGATACAGAGGCAATAATAATATAACATTATTTTTCACGATTAAAAATAGACACGGACCTATCTCTAGAGATAAGGCAATAATGTAAATAGTATTTTTTAAATGTGAAATACTACGTTATCCCACGTAGCACATGAGATAATATTTTTTTTGTGCAAAACCAAAACGCCCAAGACCCAGCCGAGACCAAGATTTTTTTAACACAACAATTATTTTGACCACCGCCATCTCAGAAGGTCGTCCACCATGGTGCTCTATTATTTGAAATGAGAGCGCCTGCGACCAAGCCACCTGGTGCACCATCTTCCAATGCAGTACTAGAACAGTACCGCATGCTTGTTATTATGTGCGCGCCCACCTAGAGCCATAAATAGCTCTTGCACGGAGGTCGAGCTCACGATCCACCACGAAAAGCACATCAACGCCGTGCTTCCTCAACAACTCCCCATCCAATCCACTCATCCTAAATGCCCCGCCCCCCCTTCGCCCTGCAGCTTCACCCAATCTGCCCCAGTTGTCCATAAAAAATGACTTCCCCTCAGTGCAAGACCGGGTGCAACAGTTGGTTGCTTGTGTTCGGCATTTGTGTGTTCCCTTGCATTCATCTCAGCTGCCAGCACCACCAAAACAACAATCACCAATAAAAATTCAGCCTCTGCCAGCAATACAACACTCAACAACAAATAGTTTGGAACGGAGGGAAGAAGGGCAAAGAGCCAGCTGGATGTTTTCCATTAGGTAATACTGTTCTATGCAAAAAACAATTATATGGGAATTTCTCAAATAAATGTAACCCAACAATCAACCCAATTTACCAACCTTTCTTGGAAAAACGAGGGAGAGCAAAGAGATCGGAAACAAACAACAAACAAATAATGAGATAAAAGTACAATAAGTTGACCATCGAACGTGCTGTTCCCACACACTCAATGCAACAACTATGCATTAAAAAAATATGACAATCAACCCCGATCAATTCAATCAACAAAAACAAAAAAAGATTTACAACGCATGCAACAATTCACAAAAACTAAATATGACAATCAACCCAACTCAATTCAATACATCATAAAGAAATAAAAAAATAACTATGCACAAATAAAAATACGTGATAATCAACCCATCTCAATTTAATTTACAAACAAAAAAACTTGTCAAAAAACACAATAATAAATACACTAAAAAATGATAAAATGCACTAAAAAATAGAGAACAAAATAATAAAAGATACTCTAAAAATATCATTTAAATTATTACATTATATTTTAGGGTAATTTAAAATGCATTTTTGATTCGATCCAATCACCTAATTTTTCACAGAAAAATGGTGAAATTCCATTTGATATGTAACTTTTAACAATTTTCACATAAATTTGCTAATATCATGTAGTTATGCAACAATGGATACATCACACAATTCTTATCAAAAATAGCCGGCACACATTAAAAGTATCAATAATACCAGGAAAAAATACAAATTAGAAAGAAAAGACAATCTCAAAAAGTACACAATTTTCAACAATTTTTACATTCATTTGGTAACTTCACATATACATGTAAACATTGATTTTTTGGAAGAATCATAAAAAGAAACACCAATTTTAATTAAAAAGATAAAAATTCAACAAATAAATAGATACAAATATATGAATCTCAAGCGCAATAGAAGGCTCATAACCTGTTGCTGTGTAAGTAGGACAGAAACCTGGCCTTCTCGAATCCTTGCCAACAAATGTTTATATACAGGCTCTATATAAAATACATCTATATCCCGACCAAACTTGACCGTTTTACCACAAGGAAAGCCACTGGCGCCCCGAGTTAGGTAGGTGAGGTTCGGATGCCCCTCGTGGTATTAGTACTTAACTAATGCACTTACGTCATAGATACTATTTATGTACGTACAGTCTAAAAAATAATCACGCTCAAATTGAAAAGGATCAAATAGCCACAATCCTGTTAAGCAGCTAGTATTGTATGTATAGAATAGTTCATAACTTACTAACTAATTGACATGAGAGAGTAAATTGACCTACAATGGCAGATTGCAGTTTTCCAACATTTACTACTGCCAAAATATTGTGGCCGTGTCATTATGGTTTGACATGCAATTGTTTTTATTTTTCAAGATTGATTGTTGTATATGACATGCTGCCATGCTGGTGTGGTTGTGGTTGACTGCACACAATGTGCTGCTTCAAATCATGTTGTGTGGTTGCTGATGCAGATGTTCCCACTATCCGCGGTATGACATATTATCTTTTGAACATGACAATGTTGTAGCACTGATGATATTGCGGTGCATAATTATCATTACTATGCTGTTATGGTGTATTGCCATATCATCATCACTTGCATTAAGGGCAGCCATTGTTGTGATTTTATATTTGTTTCATGCACTTGTATCCTGCACCATCATGAGGTATTGACAATCATCACTCTTTGAGGCTGTAGGTCCCATTGCTAGGTAGAGACACGTGATGCAAGAGTTGACAGCAGAACCATTGTAGTGGGCCAGGGATTGATGAAACAGAAGGATGACCGCTTCCTTATTCATGGCCAGCATTCTTCCTTGCCTTGCTTGATGGAAATGTATGGCAGCAAGGGTGGCACGGGCAAGAATCTGTGGAGGTTTGTGATATGATCATTAGGACAGCATCACAAACTGTTCCTCCCAAGGGATAGTAACAATTTGGATAGCCTGTCATTGGGGGGGTCAAAATAAAGTATGGCCCTGGCATTAAATATTTTAATTATTTGAGAGGGGATGAATATTTTGGCTAGCCTCATATCAAAATTGGGGGGTCAATAAAAATGAGGGGGGACAGTTAGTCGATGACGGTGCACCAAAAATTGGCCATCTCCATCTGTTAGTCCCAAGCACACTGCAAGCAAGCCGGGACAACCCCTATTTTACATTGTACTATCTACACAAACTACCTACCTTAGTATAAGACACACCTGATTGTAAGATGCACTATTACCGAACAGATGTCATTCGTAAAAAGACGTTTCTTGCAAAAATCATGATCAAATATTTTCGCCCAACATTACGTGCAGCTAGTTTTTTAAATTCCTATGTAGAGACATATGTCATATGTACACAATCGTTGTCTTGTGATCCGTGATCCCAAAATCCTGACCATGAACCTTGGCGGAAAATATCTCCTAATTGGGCAGGACAAGCTTAATTGAATGGTACATTCTTGGAAAGCTCAGCATGAAAGTTGAATATTTTATTCTCGAAAGATTTTTTTGTACGTTTTAGCTCCATCTGTACGTTATTTCAGTTGAAATGAACATAGGAACTATACAAAAAAACGCTAGCTTTGACATTTGGTGCATCTTACACCATGCTAAATACGGTAGGTAATAAGTGGCCACCATTCCATTCAATTTAACCCTGGCCCATGACAATGGTGCTGCTGCCAACTTTCAAGTAGAATCTATCCAACAATAGCATCTGAACCCTCCGATACTAATAACCTTTGTCAAGAACTTCGCGATGATTCGGGCTGCAATAATATGATCTTGGTCACTATCCGATGGCATGGACGTAAAGTGCATCGGAGTCAAGATCATGCTAGCAACCAATTTTTGTCTGAAATTGTAATTTCTCCAAATGTCAAAATTTCGGCATCTGCAAACACGAAGCTCATCGTGGCCGTTTGAATCGTCGCATTCTCATATCAAAACTCAAAAAAAGTTGCCACCAAAAATGGAGATGCAAGTTCGCCCGCTGCACTAGCTTGAGAGAGAGACTGCTCTTCAGGAAAAGTATTATTCCCTCCAATCTTTCCAATTTACTCCCTTAAAGAATCAGCGTATTGCAGTTGATTGAACCATCACAATCTCATCTCAAAATTCCAAAAATGAGTTGCCGTCAAAATTGGCTCACTTGAGCTACTATGGTAGAAAGGTCCATCTTCGGTAAAAGTACTTATTCCCTCCAAATTTACAATTTGCGCACATAAGAGCTCATCACAACTATTTGATTTGCCATATCATCAGCTCAAATTTCCAAAAAAAATGCATACTAACAAGTCGCTTGCTTCGACCACAAGATAGCAAGGCCAAGGCCAATTTTCATCTAGAATAATTATTCTCTTCTATTATTACAATTTGCCCCATCAAAGAATCAGCTCATTGCGGACAATTAATTGCTTTGTCACATAATTCATCCTTATCACAAAATTTGGAAAAAAATATGTCATCATAAATGGAGATACCAGTTTGCTCGCTTGAGCAACTATGCCAATTTTCGTCAAGAATAATAATTATCTCCAAATGATTCAAGTTGCTCCTTCAACGGATCAGCTCATCACGGATGAATGATTTGTCACGCCATAATTACAACACTCCAAAAAAGGTCATGCTACAAAATTTGAGAGAGAGAGAGATTCAAGAAATAATTATTCTCTTGTTTACATCATTCAACCATCAACCAAATATGTGGGTGTACGAATATCTCCTTCCAATTTGAACATATTTGTGATGGTTGATGAAGCAATATTAATGTGCTGTTATGTAACAATGTCAGCATCAGGCAAGAAACGGGAACATGGGTGCAGTGTGGGTTGATTTGGATGTTGATGTTTTGGTTTTGGCAGGCTGGTGGGATGGTGTTTGTGATGGAATCATTGCTTTGGTTGTGTGTGTGTGAAAATGTAGAGTATAAAAATAATAGTACCACCATCTGGTGTCTGGCGACAAGCAAAGTGGTGTTTGTGATGACATATTGTTGTTGTTTTTGTTGAGACTCTTAGGAGAATTATTCTTTTGTTGCTGCCATTGAGACAAGGTACATTTAGCTTAAATATCCAATAGTTACAAATAACACATATTAGTAATATTATCACTCATACAATACAAGCTGTTAACGCTGAGGTGTCACGAGGCACTATACAGCATCGTTGCGCACAAAGAACAAAACTCAAAAAACAAATATGCAACCCGGAAACACAACAGTTAGTCCCACTTGTGCCAAATGACCTTCTTCTTGGAACCATACCACTCTTCCAAAAATGGCTCATGCTCCTCTTCAATCTTGCCCCTCTTAATTTTGTTTGTTGGAGTAACAAAGCCATTCTCAGGAAGCCACTCTTCATTCACAATAGCAATGAATTGCACCTTTTCATGCTCATCCAACCCACCATTGACCTTAGCAAGAAGCTCCTCCATCTCCTTTTCAATTGCATCTTTACCTGCATTAGCTTCCTTGATTGCATCCTCTCCAAGCAAGACAATAATGTGCGCTGCAGGCTGGCCACGGCCACCGACACATGCCAACTCAATTTTAGGGTGAGAGATATACTCATTCTCAATAGGAGCAGGTGCAACATATTTGCCCTTTGAAGTCTTAAAGATTTCCTTTGTACGGCCAGTGATCTTGAGACGACCCATCTCATCCAATGTTCCCTTATCCCCAGTGCGCAACCATCCATCTTCAGTGATTGTTTCTTTGGTGGCTTCTTCGTTTTTGTAGTAACCAGTCATCATACCAGGAGTTTTGACTTGGATTTCCCCGTCTTCGGCAATGCGCTGCTCAACCCCCTTGTGGGGTTCACCAACGTAACCAACACGAGTGCGACCAGGCTGGTTCATGTGGGAATCTATTATATTGACATTAACATAAATAAAATTAATGTGAGCGAACCCAAAGTATGCGAAGCGAAATGAAAAAGAAAACACAGCAATGAAAACAATGTCACGTACAATTGAAATTCTCAGTCATTCCATAGCCTTCCATCAACTCCAATCCCAAATTACGGTACCACGCAAGCAAATCAGGTGGAAGAGGCGCACTTCCACTTCCGGCATACCTCACACAGTCCAATCCCAAAGCCTTGAGCAGCTTCCTCTTGACCAAGAAGCTAATGATCGGGATCCTCAACAATTTTGCAATCGATTCCGGAGACTTCTTCTTGAAAACTCCCTGCTGGAATCTATCCAATTGAGATAAAGAGAATTAATGTGAGTGAAACAAAAGTGTGTGATGAAAATGTAACACACAATCACAGCAACGGTTAAAATGACACGTACTTAGTCCACAATCGTGGCACAGAGAGAAACACAGTAGGTCGGCAGCGACCAAGATCTTGAACAAATGTTTTGAGACTGTCTGCGTAAAAGACATGGCATCCGGATACAAAAGGGAGACATTCTCCAATCCAGCGCTCCATACCGTGGGAAATGGGTAGATACGATAGGTAGCGATCGTTCTCCGTGACTTGGAGACTCTCAATGAGTCCAAAAGTGGGCTCAGTCATGGCGTGGAATGTGAGCATGACTCCCTTAGGTCTATGGATTAAAAATCGAGACGCATCGAATTAGCAACGGAATTCGCAAACAGAAACACAGGAATCAACAGACGAAAAGATTTAAAAGATCCACTCACACTCCGGTACTTCCACTAGTGTAAATGATTGTCGCCATTTCATCAGGCTTCCTCTTCTTCACTTCTTTAATCTCTTCGCTATTTCCCACCAAATTTTCCCACTTGTCATACTCGACTAGTCCATCGGGACACATTGGAAATGTAATGCACCTCAATCCCTCGGGAATTCCATTCTTCATTTCTTTCCACGGATGCTCGTCCAATTTTCCGACGAACAAGAGCTTGGCCTCGCTGTGCTCCAAAGTGTACTTGGTCGTCTCCGCTGTGAGAGTCGGATAAATTGGTACGCCCACATGACCCGTCATCATGATCGCCAAATCGGCCATGAGCCACCACGCGCAGTTTTTGGACATGATGGCGATTTGCGATGGGACGGGAAGATTCATGTTTTCGATATTAGTGGCCATTTTCTTCGATTCGGAGAGGAACTCGCCAAAGGTCCAGGTCTTGATATTGTTGACATCGCCGCCCATGGGCTGGGTAAGAAAGATCTTGTTGGGGTTTTTGGCGCAATTGTCGAGGATGTAGTCCGGCATTGTTTTGCCATCTTGCCTCTGGGCGATACGAGCTTTCGTCATGGTGAATCTGGGTGCGACGGATTGATTAGAGCTGGTTTGTTGTTTGAAGCTTGTTGGGGGTGGCTGCGTTGTTCGAATGTTGAGATTGTGAGCTTTGTTGATTTGTGGGAGTGGCGGTGGCGCAAAAAATAATAAAAGGTTGCTTCTTACTACTTGCATGCATGCCTTTCAGAGCTTTGCGCGGGAAATTGCGACGGGACTTGATGAGACTTTTGAGATGCTCTTGAGACACTTTGGCTTTATTTGGAACGTTGGTTTTTGACGTGTTTTTGCTGCAGCGCGCCCAAGAGTAGGAGTAGAGAGATCGTGCTCGCTGGATCTTTTCCATCACAACGCCACTGGAATACAACAGCATAGTATTTAGATACTACTTACTGGGTCCTACCTGGCTGTGCATCTTGCACGCCCACCACGCTCTCCGCATGCCGTATTACATACTAGCTTCTAGCGAACCCGAACCCTACTAAAACTGGAGACTTCACACGTTTCGAATTATTTAGTATTTATTCCCTCGTAGAATATGAACGTAATTTTTTTAGCTAACGCTCAGTAGTAACGCCCTTTCAAGCGGCGAAGGATCGACATTTTGATTCCTTGCTGATTATTTGGTATTATTTTGATCCAACCTACATAGGAATTCGTAAAAGTTCATAACTACGATCTGGACATGAATGTATTGGTACCTTTCTGCTGGGGTACATAGTATCGAATCGTCTGTATCGTTAATGTACAGTATATATTATTTATACAAATAAACGACGAATAAGGCATAATAGATGGAGTGAGTCACGAGTCACCCTAAGTGAGTCATGACACTCCTCATAATCTA
>JALLAR010000746.1:0-13008 GCA_036939335.1 Conticribra guillardii
TAGTCAAAGTCGTCGTCATTTTTCTTCGTTCACTTCGGGAGATAGATTGGTTGTACTAGCGATCCATCATTCCAAGAATAGAAGCTAAGGGATTTCATTGGCCAATCCAAGAGAAGAAGAATCGCCGTCATTTCTAGCACTTTCAGTCACACCTTCGTTTCACGAAAATGAGTCGCCCAATGACGCCCGCCTCAAGAAGCGGCGGCGTCCTCACCTCGTTAGCATGCCTCGCAGCATTGCTGGCCCCCCTCCCCAGCGCCTCTGCCGTCCTGAGCGAAAAGGAAGTACTGGCCCATGTGTACACCGGCCTCAACGGCGCCAACTGGGACCTGTCATGGGACATCTCCTCCACTCAACTCTGCAGCGACACCGACTATCCCGGCGTCATTTGCGATGACAACGGTATCACAGAAATCAACCTCCCCGACAACAACCTCATTGGCACCATCACCCCCCATCTCTACACCCTCCCCTACCTCCGCAAAATCGACTTCTCCAAAAACGTCATTACCGACGCCGGCTGGGACAAACTCGACCTCGTCCAAACAGACGACTCCCTCCTCTCCGACATTTCCGAAATCGACCTCACCAACAACAAAATCAATTCCCTCGAAGGAATCACCCAACTCTCCGACAGCCTCACCCGCCTGCACCTCACCTACAACAACCTCAAGGGCCCCATGCCCGACGAGCTATTCTCCCTCACATCCCTTCAAACCCTGGCCATTTCCGAAAATGGACTCACGGGACAAATTGACACCCGCATTGGTACTCTCACCGACCTCCAAGAATTATACTGCTATGGAAATGAAATTACTGGCCGCATTCCCACGGAGATTGGACTGCTCACCAAGATGAAGATCATGACTCTGGCGGAAAATAAACTCTCGGGGCCCATTCCCGAAAGTATCAAGCATTTGGGCAATCTCAAGACTTTTAGCGTGCATAACAATGAGGCGAATACTGGTTTCCATTCCGGACCTCTTCCAAAATTTGACACTCAACCCTTTTTGTCCGAGGTGTATCTCGACGGGAATTCATTTACGGGATCCATTCCTCATTTGTTTCTCCACATGTTTAATATGACGGATGAGCCAGTAACGATTGGCTTGAATAATAATCAACTTACGGGAACGATTCCATTGTCATTTCTCAAGTTTCGCTCTTTGACCTTGGATATTGTGGGAAATAACATTACGGGGTTTGATCCTCAAATTTGTGAGTCGGATGATATTAATTCTTGGATGAATGGGCTTGTGGAGGAGTATGGATGTGACGCAATCTTGTGTCCGGTGGATTTTTATACGGATATTGGACGGCAGGAAGAGGATAGTGTGCCTTGCGAAGAGTGTAGCATTGGGACGAATGGTTTGCTTGGCGCCACATCTTGTGGATCAGATGAGGAGGATGTGGTTGAGTTGGCAATATTGGCGGAATTGTATTTGGCGGTGAATGGGAAAAACTGGGACGAAGTTGGTGGGTGGGATATCATGGTGAATATTGAAGACTCGTCGGATTTGACTTTGCCAAGTTATCAGGATGTGGATCATTGCACCTTTTATGGTGTAACTTGCGATAATGTTACCAAAAAAGTGGTGGAGCTGAACTTGCCATCCAATGGACTCGAAGGGATGGTCCCCCCTTCCTTATTTGATCTGCCATCGCTTAGGGCTCTGGATCTATCTGGAAACGAACTCCATCTTGATCGCGACTACGGCTTCGGATCTGTTGGTAATGCCAAGAGTCTGGAGAAGTTGGACATGTCATCAAATGATATCCAGAAATTTACTGGAATTGGAGCCGCCAAATCGTTGAGAGAATTGTATGTCGATGATGCCTACTTCTTCACTCCTATGGACAAAGAGATTTATGAGTTGCCTGAGTTGAGAATTTTGCACATGCAGTATTCGGGTTTGAAGAATAAGATTCCTCAAGGTTTGAGCCAGTTGACTAAATTGCGAGCTATCAACCTATATGGAAATGTGAGTTTGGATTGCTTCACAGGCATTTGCATGTGTTGATCGTGTTGTGTGATGTGATGTAATGTCTTTCTAATTCTCACTCCTTGTACTCCTCTCTTGTTCTGATTCGACAGGAATTTACTGGTACCATCCCAGTTGAGATTGGAGAAATGCCCCAGCTATGGCATATTGGTGAGTTCGTTAAGGAAGTCATGTTGTGCTTTCTCAACCCAGTGTCCCTCCTTCTGCTGCAGCTACTGCGGCTGCGCTGATTGACTATGATTTAAGTCTCAATTATATTAGACTAGAAATGTAATTTTTACTAATTTCTTTTCCCATCATTTTTTTCTTTGTCAACCAGATTTTTCCGAGAATGACTTCACTGGGCACCTGCCCACGGTTGCCATCAAGAACCTTCCTGATCTCCAAAAGTTCCATGTTCACCAGAGTGGACGAGCAGGCACAGGAATTGTCGGAAAGTTACCATCGTTCAAGGAGCAGAAACAACTTCACTTGTTAGATGTTAGTTCCAACTCGTGAGTATAACTTGATCTCTTGTATTCCTTGCATACATCCACAAGCATCTCCGAAATTCCACTGACTCATTATTATGCCAATTCACCAAATCTTGCAGTATGACAGGATCCATTCCTACTGACTTCCTATCGGGCGTCGAAGATGTGGGTCAACTTATGGAGATTGACGTGGGCTACAACTCATTTACAGGCACAATCCCAAGCGGCCTATCTCGATTCACCAAAATGAACCTCGATGCAGTGAGGAGTCAGTTCAGTGTTGTTGCTTCTTCTTTGTGTTCTCTCACTGGTTGGATGGATGGGGAGGTTGGCAAACTAATCAACGCTGGCGATGACGGCTGCGACGCAATCCTTTGTCCAAAAGGGACTTATAATGACTTTGGACGCGCCAAAAGTGGATCTAATGGAGAATGCTTGCCTTGCGCAAACGCGAAATTTGCTGGCGAGACCACCTGCGATGGTAGTGTCGAAAACGCGGAAAAGAAAATATTGGACAATCTTTTTGCAGAAACAAGTGGCACAAATTGGAACAAGGGAGCTTACTGGACTACAGGCGCAATATGCACTTATGAGGGTGTTGTGTGCGCATCCAATGACACAAATGCCAACGAAGGTGTGGTTGAGTTGCGTTTATCGGGCTATGGGTTGATTGGAAATATCCCAACTGAAATTTATGAACTCCCCATGTTGAAGAAAGTTGATTTTAGCAACAACGTTGTCGATATCAGTTTTGTAGGAATTGAAAAGGCCACCAAGCTTGAAGAATTCATCATGTCAGATTCCGATCTAAGCAAAGTAACTGGCATTGGGAAGGCACCTTTGTCATTGAAAAAGGTGCGTGTGTCCTGCTTATTTCATTAATTGGGTGTGTTCCTAAACTTGCGATTTCACTCACATTGCTGCGTCCATTGGATTTTCACAGTTACACATTGAACGAAATTCGTTTAATTATAGCTCTATTCCTGAAGAGCTCTTTTCCTTAGAAAATCTTGAGTCGCTCTCCATTGGTTACAATGAACTCGGCGGCGCAATTCCCTCTGCTATTTCCAATCTTAAGAATCTGAAAGAACTATGGGCGGGAAGTAATGACATCACAGGTGTGTATAAATGTTCTATTTCAAAGTGAGTTTTACCGCCTTTGTTTCATCTCTAACATTGTTCCCCTTTTACATCTCTGCATTACCACAATAGGATCCATCCCTTCTGAGATATCTCATCTTGATAAGCTCAGCAGCCTTGTATTGGCAGGAAACCGTATGAGTGGTAGCATTCCGAACGAGCTGGAAAATATCACATCTTTACGTCAGTTGCACATGAATGGACAACGCGACTTTGGTGGATTTTCAGGACCCGTCCCAAGTTTTGAGTCCTCACCTCACCTTCATGACATTAACTTTTCAAGGAATTCTCTAACAGGTTCTATTCCAATTGATTTCCTTTCGGCTGTCCGTTCTTCAATCAGTCACGATGACTACGCTGGTGTTGCGATTGATATGTGAGTGATTGAGAATTTTGTGTCTTGTTTTTCTGATGTTCTATCTCTTGAAAAGAAAACTCATCAAGTGAGATTCTATCCATTTTACTCCAACATGTTATAGGTCGTCCAATCAAATTACGGGCATAATTCCAGCAGAATTCGATTCCTTTGCTAGCTTGTATTTGAATTTCGCAGGAAATAAGATTACTGGCGTGCCTAATGATCTTTGTGACGATGATGACGAGTTCGAGTATGGGTTAGTTGGTCAGCTTACAAGTAACAAATGTGACGCAATTCTTTGCCCGATCGGTACATTTTCGCCTGTTGGTCGACAGACTGAAGTAGATGTCGGGTGTACACCATGTCCAGGAGGAGAAGCACAAGCTCCCTACTTTGGAAGTCTAAAATGTAATGCCATTTCTGCAGAAAGAACAATTCTCGAAAAGATTCATAAACTCATCTTCAAAGACTCTTCTTCTGAAGACAAATACTGGATGACTGATAATCCCATCTGCACATGGTACGGTATTAAATGCAGTGGCAATGATTTTGATGAAGAGGGTGTTATTGAAGTTAACCTAGAAAGCAACTCTCTTGTTGCTGCTGATGCAGATGAAGCAGATGAAGTATCCAAACTTTTCTTTCAACTTTCAAACCTTGAGATACTCAACTTGAGAGGAAATGAAGTACCGTTGAAGTTGAACAATATTGGAAACGCGAATAATCTTCGAATTTTGCAACTCTCTGCCACTGGTCTTACTACAATTACTGGAATCAGCGCCGCGACTTCACTGCAACAGGTTCACGTGACAGAGAACAAACTTGAAGGGAGCTTTCCTGAAGAACTATTTGACCTACCAAGTCTCCAGAAGATTTATATATCATTCAACAAGATTTCAGGCTCACTTTCGACCAGAATTGGAGAGTTGACGAAGCTGAAGGAGTTTTATGCTTACACAAATGCTATGACCGGCACTGTTCCAACTGAGATTGGTAATCTAGATCAACTGGAAATCCTTGTCTTGGGCCAAAACAAGTTTCGAGGCAGCATCCCAAAAGAGTTGAATGATCTTGTCAATTTGAAGCAATTGTCGTTTTACTATGAAGAAAGTGATGAAGGAGGCTTGAGTGGCAAAATTTTGGACTTTTCCAAGGCGACTCACTTGGAGAGTCTTGATCTTGAGGGCAACAAGTTTACTGGCTCGATTCCCAGTAACTTCTTGAGTGGCCTTGACTCGGATTTCATGTCTTCACCTGACAATTCTATTATTCTCCACCTTGCAGACAATATGCTCACAGGAACTCTCCCTGAGGGACTTGACAGTATTAAAAACTTGTTCATTGATATTGCGGGAAACCAGATTAAAGGACCCTTTCCTCAATCCTTTTGTCAGCAATCCCTCTGGATGGATGGGAAGGTTGGAGAATTCAGCTCCTGCCATGCTATTGCATGTCCAGCAGGTTATTACAGTTCTTCAGGGCGTCAAAAAGAAGGAGACGACTGTCAAAAATGTGGAGCATTGGAAAAAGCACCATTTCTTGGTAGCTATGAATGTACCAAAGGAGATGTGGAAAAAATGGCGTTAATTTCACTTTATGAACAAACAGGAGGCGAAAAATGGACAAATAATGAAAACTGGAAGGACGACTCCAAGCCAATTTGTAGTTGGGCTGGGGTGACATGCAAAGGTGGCAGCTTAGACAACAGCACAGTCACAGAGTTGAATCTCAATGGGAACAATCTAGAAGGAACTATGCCATCTGCAGTCTTTGAACTTCCATTTCTCGAGCTTCTAAATTTCAGACAGAATAGACTCTACATGAAGTTTGATAACATCGACAAGGCAGAAAAACTTGACACCCTTTACATCTCTGCAATTGACATCGGAAGTGTGGCTGGAATCGGAAAGGCGAAAGCTTTGCGTGAAATCCATTTGACAGGAAATAATCTATCAGGAGATTTCCCAGAAGAGATTTTTGATCTTTCTGAAACATTAGAATCTCTGTACATTGCATACAACTCTTTCTCAGGTACATTGAGCAAGAGATTTGGAGAACTGAAGAAGCTGACAGATTTCTATGCCTACGATAATGGTGAGAATTTTAGAGTTTATTAATGCATTCCTTTCCCATAGCCTTTGATTCTGGCAATGTTGATCTCATCTTTCTTTCGAAACTCGTCAGATTTCACGGGAAGTATTCCCTCAGAATTTGCTTCTCTCGAAAATCTTCAAACCCTGGTGAGTGATCAAATTTAGTATGCCATGAAAGCATTGCAAACACAAGTCAATCTCAACAATACTTTTCCTTATTTCCTACAGGTTCTCGCAGAAAACAAGCTATCTGGAACAATCAGTGAAGCGTTTAACACTATGCCATCCCTCAAGTTATTTTCTGCTGTAAGAACGTCTTATGTATAATTGGTGATTGCTTTTATTGCTTCATTACTATAACTATCTCACCATCTTCATTCGGAACTGTACTTTCGTTAATCCAGTACCGTCGATTGAAGCCAGGCCCCAAGCTTACTGGCCGTCTACCATCCTTTTCCAATGCGCCGCAGCTCAAAGGTCTTTATCTTGATTATAATCACTTGGTAAGTATTCATTATTCATGATTCTATCTCATGACGAGCGTGCTTTGCTAATCATCTGTTCACACATTATTATTATTCATGCTCTACAGACTGGTTCAATTCCAAAAGATTTCCTGGCATCCAGTTTCAACACAGAACTTATCACAGTTAGTCACAATTTATTAACCGGACCAGTGCCAATTGAGTTGGATAGTTTTGAAACTCTTAACATCGAAATGGAAGGGAATAAAATTTCTTCGCTTGACTCTAGATTTTGTGACAATGTATCATGGATGAACAAGGCTGTCTCTGTGTATGACTGTGATGGCATTCTCTGCCCGCCTCACACATACAGTGCCTTTGGCCGGCAAAATAGCACAGGCTCATCTTGCCAAAAATGCGATGGGGATTCAGGTGTTGAGACTACTCCATATTGGGGAAGCGTTTCTTGTGACGTTCCCGTAGACGAGAAGGCAATCCTTGAACTGTTGTACAATCGTTGTGGAGGCGATTCGTGGTACAACAAGCAAAATTGGATGTCCTCTGAACCCATTTGCTCTTGGTATGGAATTGAGTGCAGAAACGGAACAACAATTCAAGCCATCCGCTTAGGATCTAACAACCTCGCACACACTCCTCCCGAGGAAATTTTTGATTTGCGCCAACTGCATACTCTTTGGTTGCATTCTAATCCGATCATCTTTAGCTTCAAGGGTATCGAAAAAGCTACGAATCTAGTGGAACTTCGTCTTGACTCAACAGGTCTCGACAGCGTTTACGGAGTTGGCAACGGCGTATCACTAGTCAAGGTGGATCTGAAATTCAATCAAGTAAGTCACTGCACTGGTAGCACATGGCAGGAGTTTGTAATGTTCTTGCCAAACTACACATGCATTTCATTCCATACACGACGGGTTTCATATTCGCTCATCACCTTCCTTTTTATAATTTTCGTTTATCAGATTACTGGGCCATTTCCAAATGAACTTTTCAAGTTGGAAAAGCTAGAGTCGCTATCACTAACGGACAACAGGTGAGATTACAGCGTTCCGCATAAATTCATTGCCTCTTTCTCGACAATGATGTCCATTATATCTCACCCCTTTTACTTCCTGTCTTTTCACACCTCAGCCTGACTGGATCTCTACCTGATTCATTTGAGTCTTTATCCAACTTAATCAGCCTTCGTTTGGGATCAAATAACTTTGATGGGAATCTACCTAGCTTTGCCAAGTTGACCAACCTCCTTCATCTTGATCTATCGGGTAGGTGCATCACAATTTAAAATTATACAACACTTTGTTTGATGGATTGAATTCTCTCGCATGTTGCACGGAATTGTCTCATCTTACCATCATTACTGTTTTCTTCCGACTTTTATTTTGACCCTCTTGTCAGATAACGAGCTGGAAGGGACCATACCCCAAAATTTTTTGGAATCTATTTCTACGCGAAAACCAGTAGAGATTGATCTGGCGGGAAATTCTCTTGGTGGAATAGTGCCATTCACACTTGATAGGTAAGTTCCTTAATAAAGCGTCCAATTGAAGAATATTTCCATTGATTTGTTGTAAATCTCATTCCTTTCTCATGTTCACTATCCATCATTTAGGTTTGACAACCTCGCAATTTATCTTCGTGACAACCAGTTCACCACGCTGCCCCAAACGCTTTGTGATCACAACAATAGGGGATGGAATTTGCGAGATGTAGAACTTTTCGGTTGTGATGCAATTATGTGTCCGCCTAACACTGCGAATTTCCTTGGCAGGTGAGCATCCCGTCGATCCTGTCGCTGTCGATCATGATGCTATTTTTGACATTTTTTCATATTCATTTGCCTAAAATCGTTTCATCAATCCCATTATTTTTCTTTTTCTTCACACTAAAATTTAATAATAATCAAATTATAATATTACCATAGGCAAAGTTCAGAAACAACACCCTGCAAGAAGTGTGGCGGTAGGTCAGATTTGTACGGCCAAATATCATGCCCCGGCACTCTTGGAACATCTTCAGGCTCTCATCTGGGACCGAGTTTTCAAGGCAATGTGGTTAGATCCNTGCCCCGGCACTCTTGGAACATCTTCAGGCTCTCATCTGGGACCGAGTTTTCAAGGCAATGTGGTTAGATCCATTTCATTACTTTCAGCAGGGCTGTTTTTTATGTGGCTGTAGGTATCCAGAATAAGTCTTAACTTAGCAATAATGATGTGCTCAAAATGCATATTGGACACTACTAGCAATTTAGCACAACTTCGTTCTTTTATGGGAGTAGACCAGTAGAGTTACAGTGTAGGTGAGGCATGACACTCTATGCTTATTATTTTGTCATCACGCAATCATAATATAAGTTTATCTATCTAGGTATAGAGGAATTGTTCTGTCGAAGGGCAGAAAACATGTCGGTAACAAACCGTGGAACAAAAAAGAATGAAAAGGTATTTTTCAACCATCCTTGATCCTCTTCTGGTCCAATCTTTCTCTTTACATCACGAGTGATTGTCAAGCCAACCACAACAGTTACACCAGCAGTTAGCGCTCCAATCCAGAGGACCTTCCGTCGCTTAGCAGAGTCTCTTCGCTTCCTTTCACTATGCGGCGTCGATCTGAATTGCAGATCAGGCCAAACGTGCATCCCATCCCAGCCATTTTGCTGTGTGCCGCAAACAATATGCTTCATTACCAAAGAATCCGACAGCTTCTCATCTAAGGACACCACGAGAGGCGCCTCCAGATCCATGCTTTTGCAGTGCTCTAATGCGCTTTGAATGGCTGGAAACGATGCATGATATTGTTCAGATTCTGTTTGATCAGGAACATGTTTTGGTTGCGCCGAGCCAGTTGTTGTAACAACAAACATCCTCGGCATATCTTCAGTTAAGAAGTTGCGTTCGATATTTTTCGCGAACTCGAAACTGCTCACACTACTGGCATCAAAAGCCAGAACTGCGATGTCATAAATCCTCTCAATAGCGCCATTTTGCTTTCCCAAAAGTGCACCAAGTGTGCTTTTCAGACTTGTCCTCTGAACTTCATTGAGCTCATCAGAAATTGGAACCTCTGTCAAAATCATATGAACAATTGTTTCAACGCCTTTCGATGTAGTAGTAGCAGCATCAGGACACGGCCAAAATATTTTTGATACTGAACAACTCGTTTCGGGCATTGTCAACGGAGACGACCAAGTTAACTCTTTTTTAACATCCAAAACATTATTGCCGTTGTGCAACCGACTAAGTTTTCGTATTAGAGACGTTTTCCCACAACCCTTACTTCCGATCACAAGTGCTCGAACAAAAATGGACGGCATATTAATCGCCTTCTGAATAGAAGGGGATACTGATCCAACTCTACTTAAACAGTTTCTTCCGCGATCAGTACTTTCTTTACGACCAGCCGCGTTTTGCTCGAACACATGACCTAACCAATAAAGTTCAGCCCTGCAGATGGATGGAGAAATAGTGCACAGCATGTGCCATTTGTTCATCCAGGTGAGGTAGGAAACAGGTTCACTCGCTTGGGTCGAGGAGGAGGTTTCCGTACTTTTCGAGACATCTACTGACGGCAATGACGAGCTACAGATGGTTATTCCACTCGCAGAAACAGATGGAGAGGATGGATGAGCTGGCGGACTTGGACTTGCGCCAACGATTGGGTCAAAAGTCACACCCACGATAGATGGCGAGAGATGCATATGTTCACGTTCAATACGAGGGAGAGAAAAACACCCTTCAAACAAGCGTTTCCCGCGCTCACTCCAAGGTGGAAGAGGGGAAGATAGCACCGAGAATATTGATTGCATATTTTGGGGGGAAAGCACACCATCACCATCAGAATCGAATTGATTGAAGATTAATGTCAAAAAATCAACTTCAGACTGATTCAACCTCCATTCACGAGGCCCAATGTGGGCAATGTCCAAACACCCCCCTTCTGGAGGAGATATCCATGCGGGCATGTTCAAGTTCAAAGCATCATCGTAACCAAATGTCCGCAATACTTTCCATGGAACTTCTAATCTATTTTGTGAAATGAAAACATCAAAAATAGTCAAAAAACCGGCTACCGTAAATTTTCCGTCGCTAATGACTTCATCACACTGCCCACTGCCATTCGTATTGTAATCACTCGTCCTCTGATAATAGGAGTTGTGTTGTGCTACCACCCTAAATAACGAAAGCAAGGAAAAAATAAGCAAAAGCGACAAGGAACTGACTTGAACAAAACATAGAAATTCTTACTTTTTCCAACCAGTAAAATCTCTTTCGATGAGAGTCAGACCCCATATCTTGTGTTGAAATGCATTCAACTCTGCATCACTCAATAGACCATCTTTATTGACATCAAACATGCGGAAAATTCGGGTGAAAGCTCGCGAGCAAGACACAGTTAACTTCCCTGCATTCAAGTCGTACAGAGGATTTATGGGATATAGCACAGATTGCTGGGACTTCCTGAACACTTCATCAACATTAAGTAAGTTTTTGGCGCTGCGACCATTCCCAATATTGTATATTATCATAACCAGGGTGAGGTATTTAGAACAAAATAGAAAAGTAACATTTTTTTATCCGAATAAAACTGACCTGCACTTGATGCACTGCCGAACGAACTTGAAACGCTGGAGAAGCGAAATGATCTGCTGACGCGATCGTGCAAAGTATTGATTGTCGGATGCAGATGCTACTGAAGAGGATTGATGCAAGTCCATTTTGTTACCTGCAACGATGACTGGTAGCTGTATTAATTCCGCAGAAGTACAGTGATCCAAAAAAATTTAAGCATCGTGTCTTGAAATTGAACGATAGGTCCCATCGTATGCATCTTCTTACCTCTCCGTTATAGCACCGCTCAATCAAAGGGAGCCAATGGTTCTCCAGCCGGTAAAATGTCTCCATCCTATCAAGATCGTAAATGAGCACAATTGCATCCACATTGCGGAAAGGACTCGTGAGAGCCAAGGATGATGATGTTGCGAGTGACAAACTTTGACTTTGGCTCTCACTTTTCCCCTCTTTTAAAGTCGGCATACCAGTCGCTGGCAAAGATTCCTTTGACGGAGTCATGGCAGGAGAAGTATTGGCACCCGATTCACTACCAGCTAAATTGGTATGAGACCTACTCAAGCTAGAAACACTGTCTGCACTCATAGAATTCATGGATGCCAAGCTGCCCACTCTATTTCCACCACCCAAAGAGAGAGCAGCACTCAGTGCCGCATCTCCTTCTTGTGTGTCAATTATTGTTGTTGAACAATTGGATAAATGTGGATCCGGAGGGAGTCTAACTCGTGTTAAAATGCCAGGCACGAGCTCAGAAAAGTGGCGGGAGACAAAAGTTGACACAAGGCTTGACTTCCCGACGCCCTCTTTTGATAGGTTTGGATAATTAGTCATTGTCGTCGAGAAACATTCGTACGGAGGGATGCCGTGAGAGCGATACCAAAGAATATTAACGTTATTGTAAAAAAGGTGGTTAGAAAATAAAATAATATGCTGATTATGTTGCGACGTTCCTGTTCAAAAACAAAAACAACAAACACACGCGATCCCATACCCAAACGATCATTGGTTAAATAACTTCTTGACAATACTCAACAAAAAGAGGCTGTCGTGATAATTTTACACAGAGAAAAACTCCGAGGGTAAAGAGAGAAGTGAACCCAAAGGAAAAAACAAAAAATCTTGCCGATAAAATTACAAGACTACAATAAAAAAGCCAAGGTTCTGTTTGAAATACTGTAAGACGCGATCAGACTCAATTAACGATTATTATTATTTTGCATTCAAGCAGTTTCACGTGAGAGTCAATTTGTGTCAGCCGGTAGCGGATCAATGCAAGGAAAACATTAATCGCAACTAGAAGCCGTAATTTCTACATCCAAAAATAAACAGTGCAACGATTTACATACCGTCTCCAAGGACAAGGATGGTGATATTTCCGCCCTCCTTCATCATTTTTCCGCCATTGCCGGCAAATTAATAAGTTCTGACGACGAGAACATAGAAGATGTGATTGGTGATTGGTGATTGGTGACAGGCAAAATAATATCGTGCGCAGAACAAAAGGTACTATCGGCCCACGGCCGATGGCAACAAAAACCTCTGGGCTCTGGGCCTCATTCCTCATTCGAACACACAACAACTGGAGCTGCTATTAAACAACAATCAACACAAATCCTCAAAGTGATAGAGAAACAACAATTATCAGTAATAAATAATAAATAATGAACTAATTTGAACCGCATCAACTTCAATTTATTCCAGTGTACACAGCTCTATTTAATTCATTATGATTATGTCAATGAAAGAACCACATTTAAAATATGCAACTAGATAGTTGTATCAATATGATTTTTTCTATCGATTAATTGTTATATTTAGTTTAGACGATGTGCGGCAAGGAAGTGGAGGGCTGCACTGTTGGCGCTGCACTGTCATCTACTGCAAAAGACAT
>JALLAR010000747.1:0-14443 GCA_036939335.1 Conticribra guillardii
TACAAACTCAAAATTCTACGAACACCACGACACAATAAACTCACAAAATTGTGTCTTGGTGGTCTTAGATTTTTGAGTTTGTATTGATTTGAGCGAGATGAATGGCTCCCCATGGAACATGTGCACGATGAAATCCAGCCATACGGTAGAGCATAGGTAAAAAAATCTTTTGTTTGAATTACGAGTTTTGAATACTTTTAATTATTAATTATTATTATTCATAAAAGATTTCTTCTTTGTACGCACCTGTGAGAGGAAATGTGCATCCTCTTAGTGTGGATATCTTACACACTGATTTGCATGAGCTGTATGATGAAGCAAACTGGTGTCGTTGAGGAACACATCAACAGGGGGACATTTGGGGGGGAAGATACGATATCAAAGAACTCGCAGTTCACGTCTAAGATTTTGATCAGGATAAAATAAATTAGGTTGAAAATTATATTTAACGCTAAAGTTGTATTACATACTAATTCCTAAGTGACAATATTAATTGAATCGTCGTCTCCAAAAACTCTTCACTATGTATGCGTACAAAATCACGTACACTATCCCACGTGAATGATGGTATTGAGATTATTTTACAAAAGCGATACAACAGTAGAATACCAGTAATAATCTACTGACACACATTTCTATGTCTTCTCGTTTATGAAAAAATGTTGGGCTTTATACCGTATCCTACGAACCAGATCAAATTGTTTGCCATCGCTGAATGGTTGGGTTGACACCAAATCCATCAACATCACTGATGTTTGCATGCTTGATTTTGCTAGCAAAATGGTCAAACAAAAAAAATTGGCTGGTGCTATTATTGTTTTTTTTTTACAAGGAATCGATTGAAATACTAAAAATTACAAAAAAAATCATTCTAAAAGCCTTGCTATCTGCCACAATCCAGACATACGGTATCCTCTATCTGATTGCTCCTCTTGGTGCTATGTGAAGTGTGAATGCCTGTGTCTGTCGAGTGTCAAGTATCGAGTGTTGTGATTGCAAAACCTGCCCTGGCTGTCCTGCCCAGAAGGCCCTGCCTGCTGCCTGGGCGTTGCTTGGGCATCTGGTGAAAAGTGAAAATGATCCGCCGTACAATTCCGTACAAATTAAACGTACATAATAATAGACGTAGAAGTAGTATGAGAGGAGTGTGGGTTCTCCTGGGGAACCCATTTTCGAAAGTATTTCAATATTCTTTTTGTGGAACCCAAATTGCTTGATTTTGTTTAGAACCAACCATAGTGCTTATTGTTATCCCAAACTGTCAATCAATTAATTGAATATTTTCGAATATTTTGAAAATGGGTTCCCCAGGAGAACCCACAAAAACTACGATTACAACATATCCGCAAGGTATTGGCATAGGAACTAAATACGAAAACCCAGCATCTGAAACCCTTCGATGACCGCTATAGGTGATAAATTACCTTCAGTCGGTAATACCCATTTTCGAAAGTATTTCAATATTCTTTTTGTGGAACCCAAATTGCTTGATTTCGTTTAGAACCAACCATAGAATATTTTCGAAGATTTTGAAAATGGGTTCCCCATCGGAACCCACTAAAACTACGATTACAACATATTCGCAAGGTATCCACATAGGAACTAAATACGAAAACCCACATGGAACCTAAATCGGGAATATCTAGATATCGTAGATCGTAGTACTACTATGGTACAATACACCTGCCGACTGCCGATGCGAACGCGATTTTTTAATAGATTCATTCCGATGCATTGGTCGAAAAAAGAAAATCCATCACGTGGCCATCAGAACCAAATAATAATAGGTACAATTGATCGACAAAACACGACAACGACAACGACAACGACGACAATGGCCAAAATGATGTCCTTCTCGTCGGCCTGCATATCCTGCGTATCCCTCCTCCTTCTCACACGGGAGAATCAATACACCAGCGTTGCATTCTCTCCTCCAACGAATCCAAAATCTCTATTTCATAGAACTGGTAGTACTACTAATCACAACGCGCAACGGCCTTTCAAAGTACTGCCACCGAATCGCATCATTGGCAGTGATAGAGACCATCGTCATGATGATAGCATTGTCCGACTTTGGTCCAATGACTCTCCTTCGGCAGATGCGGTTGTGGAAGAGGAGGCTATAGTTGTTTTTGTTGCTAAATCTGATTCTAATACAGTGACAGCCAATGGAGATGGAATTGTTGATGAAACAGCATCATCGTCTTTGAACGCCGTTGCCAATGACGCATCATCAGTATTAGAAATGAAAATAGCATCCACCAATGTCAACAATGTCGATAATGACAACAACAACAACAACAACAATGATGATGCAAGAAGCGACAAACCAGGACCATCCTTCCCTCTCGTCCTCTGGCGCTTCACCCGCCCCCACACCCTCATCGGATCCGCCATCGCCATCCCCTCCATCTTCCTCCTCGCCTCCCCCACCTACCCATCCTTCCTCACCGCCTCCTCCCTCTCCTCCCTCCTATACGCCGCAATCCCCTCCCTCCTAATGAACCTCTACATCACCGGCCTCAACCAAATCACTGACATTGAAATTGATAAAATCAACAAACCAAACTTGGTACTCGCCAATGGAGACTTGACCAAATCCACCGCCATTGTCATTGTCACCCTCGCCGCCATTATATCCTTGGCCATGAGTGTCATTCATCCAATTTACAGTACGCAGGGGTTAAAAGTCGCATTGTGGGGGAGCTTTGTTTTGGGGACCATGTATTCCATGCCTCCGATTCGGATGAAGAGGCATCCCCTTTTGGCGGCATTTTGCATCGTGGCGGTGAGGGGTGCAATTGTGAATGCGGGGTTCTATAGTCATGCGCTTTCGAGTGCCTTTGGTGCTGCCACTGCTGCTGCCACCGCTGGTACCGGAGTCGTGAACTGCCTCCTCCACGACTGGAAATGCACACTCTCCTCCCTCTTTTTCGGAATCTTCGGAATCGTCATCGCCCTAATGAAAGACGTCCCCGATGCGCACGGAGATCGAATTTTCAATATCAAATCCTTCACCGTTCGCGTGGGACAAACACGTGTCTTTACCACGATGAAGAATTTACTAACGGCATTGTATCTCGTTGTGGGCGGTGCGTTGATGCAGTGGGCGATCATGGCGGTGCAGACGAGCAGTGGGAGGGGCGTGGTGGTGAGGAGAGGGTTGGTGGGTGTGGGGTGTTGGTTGGCGGGGTGGTCGACGAGGAAGGAGGCGAGGGGGGTGGATGCGGAGGATAGTGGGGAGGTTTATAGTTATTATATGCATCTTTGGAAATTGTTTTATTTGTCGTATTTGGCACTTCCATTTGTGAAGTAATAATGAAATGAAATGAATGATGAAGGAAAAAATTATGGCGAAAAGTGGAAATGAGAGGTGATGACTACATTATTTTTTGTTTCAGGTGTGTATTACTACTTGCAAATGATGACAACTTCATGTTATCAAAAAGTGGGCAGTAGTAGAGAGAGTACAATAAGCTCTTTTTAATAGAAAAAAGTTGAAAACCATTTCCTTACTGCACTACTATCTACTTTGGTACAACAATAAATGAAGTGGAGTCAACTAAATAATGTGTTTGGGTAGATAGTAATTATTACTGATTGCATTGATCTGTACATGCCATGTTGTCAAAGAATAAGGTTTTAAACTATTTTGACTTGGTCAAAAATTTGTCAAAATCGTGATCAGGATCAGGAAGCATCTTTCACATCATATTGATGTTGTGTTTCCTGCCATTGCCAACACTGAACTTTCAAAACTTTCCATCTATCAATAATAAACATAATGTGAACCAACGCGTAGAAATTGGTATAATATAAACATGTCTGACTTTTTTTAATTATGGTACTAGGAATTAGATGGCTAGATATGAGCAAAACTAATTTGAAATATTTATGGCAATGGTGAATTTTGTATTTAAAGCAAATTTTCAAAATTTTGATCTGATAAACTAGAGATGTTTTAATGCACCTAGATGTTAAAATCTTTAATCTTTGGTACTATTTGCATTCTTTGTCTGATATATTGCTCTTTCTGTTTAGCCATGATGTGCTGTGAATAGTAGTACCGGCAAAAAGAGCTGCTGCCGAGCCTGTTGTTGCTGTGTAATAAAATGTATTGTCTGCCCAAACAACACTAACTGCTGTACAAAATTCATGGCAAAACTGCTCTGAGCATTCAACAGCTGTACATTTCTCAGCTCCAGCCGCCCCAGTGAAGTACATCAATAACTGATATTTTGCACCCATTGCAAGCATTTTTTGAACAAGATCTTCTTTTGTTTCAGAAATATCAGCACCTGCACTAGTCAACAGCTAAAATATGACCATCATGCGCACCTCTGTCTTGAGTCAGGATTTAAAACTTTATTTACAAATCAACCATCAATCAGTTATGCCTGTCCCCCACAAATAACCATGTCAGTGTTCCCATTCATCTAGTTCTGGATCTTGTTGCCAAAGATTAAATTTGTCTTCAGCGATGAAGTCGTCATCAAGAGGGTGTATGGGAGGATAAAGAACGCTCCAATATCTCTTCTTATCCCACTGTTCTAAGGGAATTATTGCCAATTCCGTAATAGGATTGAACCAGCATTTTTTCTGTCTCTCGTCATGGTGAACCTTTTGCTTCCTTTTGCAAGATTCAACTTGATTTGTCCTTTTGTTTCGATTTGTTCTTTTGTGTTCTCTCTTTTTGGCTCTTTCATCTAACTGCAAACTACAGAAATATTCAGATAGTTTTTGTCTTTTTTCTCCTCCTTCTGATCGCGGTACTGGTTTGTCAAAATACTTTCGATTGTGTGCGTTCAGATTTAGATTGTGGAATGAGAACCCCGATGTCTCTTCACCATTACTATCAGATGTTTGAGATTTGGTGAATCTCCCCATGAAGTTTCCAAGACAATGAAAGACATTATCTAACTCATCAAACCAATTCTTTTTTTGTGCTCATCTTGTACAAATCAATCAACTCCAGCCTTTCTTTTGCTCTCTTTGTCTGTTCGAGTTCGTACTTCTCAAATTCTTTATCCGAGTCTATCATTGTCAATATCTTGTCGGCATATAGCCTGGGTTGAACTTTTTGCTGATATTCTTTCTCCCGACTAATAGTTGATTCCAGTGTTTCAAACTTGTTGGCAATTACAGGTTCCATTTTCTCCATTGTCTACAAATAAACGTGACTTAAAACTTAATCATAATTCTCTCATAAAAAGAAAGACAGAGGTGCCTACATCAGAAACAATCATCATGACTGGGACCAAGAAAAAATCAGCATCATCACCTGCAAAAGATCGAATTCTCCAATTCTGAAACCAGGACTTGCAAAGAAGGGTTCTCCCAAGAAGTCTTCCAAACAGGTATTTATCACTCCAATCCCACTTGAAGGTAACCTTGTTGCATTTCAATTTTGCACTCTTGTTGAGAATGCGGCATTCAACATGCTCCTGATTAAGCTACTTGACAGAGGAGGAGTAGAAAGTGACGATCTTAATTTCATTGGTGTCTTTGATTATTATGAAGATGGAAAGCCAGTACCACAAGCTAAGTCAGGTACAAGTGCAAATTGCAGTGAGAGACTTATCTTTTGTGTCACTGAGGGCCCGGATGATGATTTACTTAATGATATTAACAAGAAAGGTGAAATGATTCGAGACCTATATTTGAGAGAAACACTTGTATACAAAAGCAAGGAACACTTAAAAGCTGTTTATGTTGAAGATGCAGAGGGCCTGCCTGAGAAACTTTGGTGTTTGAAAGAAGTAACTTCCGAAGCCAACACAGCAGCAATTGTGGTTTTTGTGTTAGACGATCAGATTATGGACGGGTCGTTCTGGGATCAAGGCAAAGAAATGATTCCCTTGTATTTCAGGGATTATGATTTTAAAAAAGCACAAGATCTAAGTAGGAATGTGCATATGGCTGCACAAAGTGAATGGTTATTATTTGTTTATGCTATTTGTTTGATTGGGAGAGGGTTTGATACAACGTTAAAGCATAATATAACAGTCTAATTAATTAAAGTTGTTAAGTTTGAATTAAATTGTATTATTTAACTTTAATTATTGTTATTATTATTGTTGTTGGTTTGATCAGATTCATCCCGCTCATGTTCTTCCAACCAATTATATGGTTCATTATGGATACACAATGATCAGAGTGCATTAAGTTGATTGTTGTATTTATTTTCATTGATGTGATTTTGCAGACTAGTAGTGTGGAACGGGTTGGTGTGTTACGAATACAACCGGAGGTTGATTACCCCTCCTCTTTGATGGTTAGGTGTCTGGTTAGGTGCCAGGTTGTTGTTGCTGTCATTGTTGCTCTCGTTGTCGCTGTTGTGGCACTCTCATAGTTTGATTGTTGTGTTGTTGCTGTTGTTATTGTTTGTTGCTGTCATTGGTGCTGTCGTTGACCCCGTTATGGCACTCTTGCAGTTTAATTGTTGTACTCTTGCAGTTTAATTGTTGTTTTCCTCTGCAGTTTGACTGTTGTGTTGTTGCTGTTGTTGCGACTGTCATTGGTGCTGTTGTGGCACCCACAGTTTAATTGTTGAGTTCCTCTGCAGTTTGATTGTTGTTGTCATTGTTGCTGTTGTGGTGCTCTTGCAGTTTAATTGTTGTGTTCATTTGCAGTTTGATTGTTGTGCTATTGCTATCGTTGTTGCTATCGTTGCTACTGTCGTTGTCATTGCTGCTGTCATTGCTGCTGTCATTGTTGCTGTCGTTTTCACTGTTGTGGCACTCTTGCAGTTTAATTGTTGTGTTCCTCTTCCTCTGCAGTTTGATTGTTGTGTTGGAATTCAACACATTCGATTTGATCCTTCAATGACTCAATTTCTTTTCTCCCCTCCCAATTAATGGGAAAGTGGCTGGGGCTTGCTCCTTCATTTTAATGCTTGTAATTTGAACGGGCATTCCATTTATAATTCCTTGTTCAAAACGAACATTAGGAATACACACATAATGTGATCCTGTATTCAGTGTTAATATAGGAGCATCATTTGGAAGAAGTTGTGTGTTCATGTCATGGCGTTGACTTTTTACGGAGGATGCAGCGGGTCTTTATTTTTATGATGCCAGATCGAATAATTTTCATGATGAGGTTGTTTCAAAATCCGAAGAGCCTCGCAACAATAAAAAACGTTTTATTTGCGATCATTGAAGTAATTTATCTAAAGAGTAATAATTAGAACATTCTGTGCTCTGGAGTGAATGAAAGAGAGAGAGAGAGAGAGAGAGAGAGAGAAAGGAGTAGACAATATATAGCAAAGGACTGCAAAAGAGCAATAATGAATTGTTACTATGCAGTATTAGATTGTAGTTGTCCTGTATCACTAGATCTCAAATTAATATCTAGATTCCGAAGTGTTGACAGGTCCATCCTTTCACTAGGTCTGTTAATTGGCGCTAGATGCTGTGGACCATTCTTTGAATATTTCGCTACTGGAGTCATCTGTGTCATTGTTTGTCATTAGTCTAGGTTTCATAAAAAATGTGTTTCTCCATGTCGTCATCGTTATCAGATACATCCAATTCTGTTAGGGTATCAACTCCCCATTCGTTATTCATGACGTAGAACCATGCTTCATTGTTATATGGCTCAAAATTGTATGCATCTTCTGCAAAGAATCTATTGAAGATTAGATCTAAGGGTTCATTTTGGCGCTTACGAGAGTTGGCTAAAGCAACAAAATAATCCCAATCTTTCTTCTTTTCTCTGTCACCAAATTTGCCCGTTAGCATATGGTTTACGTATCTCCAGTCATGACGAGATGCCATGAAAAATCATCTTGCGTTATAAGAAAGTAAACAAGAAAGTAAATCCCGCTCAGTGAAAACTCAAGTTTTGTAAGAAAGCTTTCGATAGTCGGGATCATTCTTTCCAAGTTTGGCTTTGGTCAGAATAACAACAGCTAGGTGTCGTGCACTTGCTTGTTGCATGCCTTCAAGGCTTCGTGTCATTGACATCTTGTTGAGACCAAGAATTGTGAATTGTGAATTGTGGGAAGTTCAAAATTTGGAGCACTCAACAACAAAAACCTGTTGTATTTGAATGTTTAAATACTTTTATTTGAAAATGACGTGTTGCAAACAGTATAAGTAAATAGGTTTTTAAATTTGAACTTTTTAAGTTTTAAAACATGTGAAAACAGTTGGCATGTTTTTTTTGTTTTCTTGCCCAACATTTTGCAAGACACAAAAATATTTCACCAGAGTGGTTTCTACGGTATGTTTTGGTTTGGCGCAATATTTTTCCTGTTACTTATGCCAAAAATGGTAAAGCTACTTATAAGATATGGAGAAGCAGCTAGGTAGACTCTTATAGTGTGTTCTACATTGCTTTCACAAAATAAATATATTATCTTTAGCAACAACTGAAAGAACATTTAGACTTGCTTTGACTCCTTGTTATCTCCCTTTACCTTGTCCGCTGATTCATCACCCGTGCTTGTTCCTTCCTCTTTCGCAATGGTTTTATTTAAAAGCTGTCCGAGCTCAGCATTGCGAATTTCAAGGGTTTGATTGGTTTGCTTTAACCTATTATTCTCGTCAATCAATGTCTCAATCATTTTTGAGGAATCAATGACGCTGATGCCACCAGAAGCACCATTGCCAGTAGAATGCATGGACTCATTCTGCATAGAAGCCAGCGAAACTCTTAGTGGAGCGCTGTTTGCAGAAGACGAAGTAGAAGATATTACAATCTGGTTGAATGGCTTCTTGACATACTGCATGACGTTACTCTTCTGACCACCCTTCTCAGGATTGCAGTGAAAGATAATCTTGGGCACAAACATAAAGAGCAAAAGGGACAAACACAGGACAAACACAATGCTGGTAAGCAGAAAGTAGTATGCCGATGGCTCATCTGTGACAATGATCATCACTGGTATACCAACAAAGCAAACTATGACAGCAATTGCAAGAGCTTTGAAAATTTATTCACTCTCTGCAAATTCAGTTGAAATGTCCCTGGCATGGTAGACCTGGTACAGAGCAAGAGATAGCAACCCAACATTTGCCCCAACAAGGACAACAATGTAGGGGATGAATCCCTTGGATGTACAAAAGCAGTGTGACATGACAGTCCTGTTAAACTCATCTACGGTTGACACCTCCCTTGTCCAATATAGTGGTGATAGTCCTGTCCAGAGAGATATGATTAAGGCATTGACAGCAAGAGATGCAAATAAAGGTTTCATAACGTCAAGCGGAGTGATGGTAATGCAGCGCATACTTGGATTGTGAAAAATCTTGTTGATACGTAATGTTTTGCTCAGGATAGCGCTGAAGGAAACAGAGAATCCAATGCATAGAAGCCATGGGACTGACATGCAAGCAATGTTGCATCCCTTCTCACTCAAAATCTCATCATCAAAGCTCAGTGCTGTTACAAGGGAGAAATGTGGATGAATGGAATACAGAGGGGCGCATTACATTGTAAGACAACACTTCTTGTGTACAACATATCATTCATCCAGGGAAAGGGCCTTGAAACAACAACAACACATATCCATATGAACTAATATTCGCTGGAATCAGCTCTTCATCATTTCACTTGTCAAATAACAGCACATACATATATCATGTACTCGCAAATAATTGCAGCACTCATTATGAGGATGGCACCAAGGCAAATGATGTAGAGGAAGAAATCACTCTCAACAACTGGCTCTGGCTACTTGCTACTCGGCTTTTCTCGTTGATTTTGGTAAAGGATCCAAATCCAATCACCTGAAGCATAACCAATGCACACAATACTAAGACTAAGCCAGCTGCATGTAAGCCGGTGCCAATGTACTTCTTATCAACTGAAATAGAAGCGAGGCCTTCACGGATTCTTGCGGTTCTGTCATTCCAGACAAATGGAGTAGCAACCTCCTATTCTCCTCCTCTAAATAGAGCAGTGACTTCAGTAAAGGCAACCTCGTTACTGCCTTTTGAATCGTCACTCTCAATGAAGTTGACCATTTGAAATAAAGCTGAGCGCGGATCTTGGCTGCCAGTTTCTTGGTCCAAAAAGAGCTCTCCAGTGGCACCCTCAAACTTTATTTGCTTAAATTCGTCAAAGTGAGATTTTCCATCAAAATATGAACCCAGTTGAGCAATATTACATGCAGCCAATCCAAGGGCAATTGTCGCATCATACAAGAACAGAGCCATTCCCTTAGGTGATTCAAAACCTGCATTGGTCATATTGAATGGGGTGAAATTGGGCTCATTGAGATAGGTAGGTTGCTTGGACACGACAAAGTTAACATCAGCTTCGTTATTGAGTCCTTTCCATGCTTCAACAAATTTATCGTAAGCTTCCATACCAGGGATACCACCAATTTCAGTCAGCTTGGTAACGCCCCTTGTCCCAAGATGGAGCGTTGAGTTCCTTTCATAGGTCCGTTCTGTTATGGTGTTAAAAAGATTCTTAGCGAATACCCAATTGTGCTTTCCGGTGCCAGCAATACCCTGCCTATAGGCTTCCTCCATTACTGGCTCATATGCATCTCCCAACAGGCTGAAAAAGTACCTAAATTTGGTGTCCTTGGCAATACTAATAGCCTGTGTAATCTCCTTGGCTCCCAGGGTTCGGGGCATGTCGCATGTCAATCACCTTAAGAACTATACTATAGGGTGCATATTGCTGTGCAGCCCTCTGCATTGCAGATGCATATGCATTGCCATAGCCGTCATTAAAATGGACAATAGCAACGTGCTGAACATTTAGAACTTGGTCAAAGAATAGAATACTTGGAATGGCAACACCATCGGATGATGGAATAACTCTACCAAAGAGAGGAAACTGACTCTTGTCATCCAGCTGTGATCCCGACGTGAGCGGTGACACCTGCAGATAACCAGCAAGGCCTGATAGAAGACTTGTGGCCATTGTAACATCCGATGGGCCGTTTCCAAGGATAGCACAAGGAAGCTGATCCTTTCCAGGCACGCGGTTCAGCAGACCAATCATTTTATCAACTGCAGGTCGTGAATTCCTCTCGCTGTCAAGATTTTCCACCGTAAAGTGTATGTTGCACCACTTATTCAGCCCCTCCACTGCAGGCACAATGCTGCCGTCATCAGAGTTCAGATGGTGTGCAGCTAAAAAAACACCAAGGCTGCCCTCTGTCACTCCCAGCCTTGACATTGACATACGCTCCTTGCCCTCCATGAATATTTAGGGCATGAAATGGACAAGATTGCAAATACCTAACTCCTCCCCATCATGAATGAAGGTGTCTACGCTGCCCTTTTGTATGATGGACGTGGAGGACACATGCTTGTCAAGAGCAGAAAGGTTCAAGAGAATACCTTGAACAGTGGCTCCATTGACAACACAACTGGCTAACAGGAGGGCCACGGTGGCCGTGGTGATATTACTAGTCTTGACCAGCATCATGTCCATCCCATGAAATAAATGCAGCCTCCCGTCAGTCCTCATGCAAAAAGCAAAAAGCAAAAAGTGAAAAGCGAAAAGCAAAAAGCCGGATTCTTTTGTGTGTGCATGCCGGCATTATTATTTATTCATACATGATAGGTAGTTAGTACCTACATACTACCTCTACCTCTAGCTATCTCTCTACCGTATCCCAAGATAATGCGCAGTGGATTACAATGCACAGACCCGAAAAAAACACTCAACAGCCCCGTTTTGTTACTGATTCCAATGTACATTTGCTTCTATTGCATGATTCCTGGACAATAAACTTTACTCCCAATGCATTATTGAGTTCTCATTTATGAGAGCTTTCAGTCAATGTGCGGGACTTGTCATATCTCCCAAGAATGGCCTGCAACCGCAAATCAAAGAACTCACTGCGCGCGGTTGGTGTATGATCAAGATTGTTGGCATCGCAATTGGAAATCGTGGCCGATCTGAAAAACATCAGGTGCGCCACATTTGCGAGCAGCCCATACAATAATTATTTATTATTCCTTGTAGTACCTACTACGTACTACCGCCCTTCTGGTGTCACGGCTGGAGACCGATCAGTATATGGTACCTATCTCACTATGAAATGCATTTTTCTACTATCATACCACCTACTATGCAATACTCTCTACTAGAGAGTACATACGATAGTAGAGATACTGTGTTGTTTGTTTTTGTACATCAATGACCACCGACCAAAACTGCAAAAACCCTATCAACCGAAACATCTCGCCCGAAATGAAAAAATAACAACTCAAATACTGCCCTAAGAGTGAGCATTGCCGTTGCCGGCTAGCTCCCCGTCATGCTGCACGCTGCCATATCTGCTTCCTAATTTTGGAATTGGAAAGTCCATTGGAATTGATGTCATCGCGGTTGATATGACGTCACTGTACAAAATTCAAAAATTGCATCAGTCAGTGGGTAACCAAAGACGCAACATACCACCATTGCCAACAATTCAAAAATAGGAACTGATGGTTCCCAACAAGGTCAAACAAATGTGTGAAGTCAGCCACTGCTTGCTTGGGCTTGCACTACAAACTGAGGGTTCCAAACAGCAATCAAAATAATCTGAACAGTTCTACACAGCCACCAAACAGATGCATTGTGCCATATCCTACATTCCTCTCCCCCACCAACAATAGAGGCATGCTGTATTATTATTCAACAGTAATCAGCCTTCGGCAGCCACCTGGCTCTCATAATACCAATTTTGTCATTCATCACAACAACAATCAAAGTATCCCGATGTGCCATCATCACCAAAAAACCTATCATAAGTGCTCCTTGAATCTTGCATGTTCGCTGAATTGTCAAGCTGATGTGTGGCACCATCTATTAACCTTGCTCTTGTCGCAAACAGAGAAATGGGGCCTTATCACACAACAATCAGCCTATTGTTTGCAATTAAAATACTGCGCCTCGGCTTAACAAATTCACAAAAAAATGAACACACCAACAGCAAACTACAATAACAACATACAATATGACAAACTTCATGGATTGTAATGCAATAACAATGCAATAATTATTGTTGTGATTACTATTATTAGCAGTAAAATACATGTATCATTGTCAATTATCACCATTGTAAACATTTTTAAGAAATAATAAGAACAACCATGATGTTGATAATGATAATTTTGATTACTACTATTCTCTATATTCTGCTTACTTATTTTAACAATTACAAAAAAAATATTCCATTTATGGTATTAGTTCTTACTTTTACCATAATTGCTGCTGTCATAGTAATCATTGTGATTGCTTTTATTGTAATTATTTTTTGCCATCATCAGAGCTTGTGCCAGTCTATCCTCCCCAAATGATTGTTGTATTTATTGTATATATTTTTTAATGCATTTACTGTGATTTTACATCTGGTACTTATGGTTGCTCCTTTTTGTGCTTGGGTGTATTGTAGAAATAGAATATGTTTGGGTTCATTGTGATTGTGTGTTGCATAATGAATTCCCCAGGCAAGGCAGTTTTGGTGGTGCCAGGTGCCACTCCTCATGAATCAGATATAAGGAGATCAGCTCATGATGATGGATTCATCAGGCCAATCACCACTCATGTCATGCAAAAATGCATATCAGTCAGACACATCTGCAACAATCCCAACGAACAAGATTATACTAACTTCACACATCACAGCTCTTTCCTACACATATCTACATTTCACTTTGCCACCAACAACATCAACAACAACACCAATACCAACAAAAAATACATTCATAATAACAGCATAAATTAGTGAACCAGAATAAGGAATAAGTTGTTAAGTTCTGCCACCCAGACCAGCTTTCCTGGAACAATATCTATCAATCATACAACAATGGCAATGATGTGTTAGTTTGATATTTATTTGACAAACATACTTTGAATATTCATAAGTATCTAAGAAGCAACTATAAGTATTAAATAAAATCAGCACCCATTCTGAGGAAGATAATTTCATGATTAATTTGTTATGCCGGTTTTTCATTTTTTTTGTCGTAATTCTTTGTTACAAAAGTCTAAATAAAAACATACTGTACTCTTCACAAGCTAGTAGTTTTCCTGTGTTGTTTTGTTTTGAGTCTTTATCTTTACAGAGTTTTTGATGATGTTTTGGAATGTGAACTCTTATTTTCTAAAGTTGTAAGCATTATGCTGGTACCTAGAAAGGAATACATATTCAGAATCAAATTTTTGTGTAGATGGTTGAACTCACATGATAATTTGACACAGCAGCTCAAGCTTCTCTTGCAACAACATTTAATTCTTTTTATTTTTATGAGTCGAAAGCACACACCTTTTCTCTCTAGAAAACAGAAGAAAACTGAATTTGAAAATGACATATTGCAAACAGTAAAAATCAAAAACATAGGTTTTTATAAAGTTTTAACTTTTTTAGTTTTTGTTAAAAGTGGAATTTCATCATATCTTGTATTGCTTGAATTGTAGGGAGTATTCATATTGTTTTGATTGCGTTGACACTTGTGACGTCATGTGTCTTGTTATTTGTATT
>JALLAR010000748.1:0-15350 GCA_036939335.1 Conticribra guillardii
CACGCTCCGACAAGTTGACCTCTTGTGTTACATTCACTTTTCCTCTTTCGCTGTCGACTTATTTTGTGCCACCGTAGTACCATTCATCTCCCAACATGTCAGGCAAATGCCCCTCGCGGATTGGCGCATCCAAAGCTCGGTGAACATCCTACTGAAGTCACCAAAGCTCACTGTTCCGCAGGCGATGTGCCCTGCAAAATTTGCAAGAAATCATAGCAAAGACCGTGCCATTCAAATGCAAGTCCGTTGACTCCACGAAAAGAAAACACAGCCCCCTGGATTGGTATGTCCATCAGTGGTTGTCATCAACACATATCGCAATCCAGGAGCGGCGTCACCGGTACCCAATGTCACGTCGATGATCAAAACCGATGCTGAGCTCCGCCAACCATGGCACAACCTCATGCACATTGGTACCCAATAAAATGCACAGACTTTGTGGTGCATTTGACAGGCAAGCGTGTGGCGAGTGATGTGGAGCGGTTTTACTGCATCCATTTTTGGAGCAGCAATGGTCGGTCATGCTGCCGTTATCGATGCCATCGACGACGACGCTCTCGAGCCGTGGAGTGGTCCTCAGCAAAATGCCACCTCCACGCTCGCTACAACCCCACCTGCAACTCTCAACATAACAATCAACTAAAAATACATTCTAATGTTCAGGGGGGCGCCCTTGGAATTGGGGAATAAAACGACAAAAAAATGAAATGGGAGGAGATTGTGAGGGATAATACTGAACCCCCATCATTTGAGCCATGGACTGCAGAGGATGATGCAAAAATTTCGAAAATGAAAGAGATGGACATTGATTATTGCTGTGGAAAAACAAAATGCAAAACTTGATATTGATCACATGGATGAGGATGAGTTGGAGGAGATGGAAAGGAGGATCATCGATGCAAGAGCAGCAAAGACGGGGACCAATAATATGCATGTTTAGTTTATTCAATTTTATTTAATTTTTTTACACTTATTCAATCAATGAATTCTTATGTATTTACTGAAACGATACACTAATAGTCACCCAACAGCATCATTCCTTTGTTATCAATAAATGTGCAGGGTCAAGCTGGTCAGAAATTATGATATTGGTGGTTGCACTGCAAAAATCATGGCAGCTCATGCTATTTCATGGGCGACACGAAAATGTAACAAATCGTGACCCAATATCATGGTACATAATATTGATGGTTCCTGGGCCTGGCGGGCCCTAATATTCAGTAGACACCTGCCCCATGGTGTCTACAAACGGGCCGCAATTCCGTCATTGCTCATTTTGCCAATATTTTGAACGGCCGCCATGGTCAGGGTGTCCAAAGTTTGGACTAATGCGAACTTGACGTGAGAGCGGTCCCCACAAAAAAGGTATTAATTCCTACATAACTTATACAATGGAATTAAATTCCGTCAATTTGGCCTATAAACCCATACTCAAAAATACTGGGAGAAACCTAGATTCGCACTGTCAATCATGTTATTACAGTAACATTTCGATGATTCTACTACAATATTATTTTACCAATCTTACGAGCACCCATGCAAAAGCAACAGCTGATAGTACCCACGAACGATCACAGGAACAACAGACGACCAGCAAAGCGCAAGCAATGAAGAAGGAACCCATTGCTTATAAATTCGACAAAAATTTAAACCCAGTGTCGCTGAGTAGTGGATTGGTCCAGGATAATGTAAGTATACGTCACATTTCTTGTAATTATATGCAACAATTCAATTCACAAACAATTGCTACCATTTTGCTTAATCTCTAGGTATATTGATGTATTAGGGTGTGACAAAGATGATTTTGTGTATTCCAAAAGCAAAAGCACACCTGGCCATGAGAGTTATTGGCATTGTCACAATCCAGAACCCAGTTATATGGCACCATTTTTTTGGGTTTGTTTCATCATAATTTCTTCCCTTATTATGCTGAGCCTATTTGTCGGTACGCAATCATTTCTTTTACATCACCTTGGCTTGGCTTTTGACATTATTCTAAAAATTGCCATCATTCTCCGTTCAGGATCGTTAACAGGATAGTGCATATGCTGCCTCCCGAGGCCACATGTTTACGTACAGTACGCGGTAAGTAAATACTCTAGCGTTTGGCTGCTTCAACGTAGGACTTTCCTTAGTATCAACTGTAGCTCTTTTCAAGCGCTAGAGAGTGATATGCGTTTCATAAAAATTGCACCCCAGGATCATATTTAAATAGATGCATAAAGCAGCATCAATTTTCGACATTTTGAAACCAAACATTTATCAAGATCTACCTCTATTTACTTACATACAGGTATACCTACGTACTGAGATCTAAAAACACCTTGTATATTACCGGTACTGTGTGTGTACGAAAAAACTATTGTACTACATTATTATTTTCGCTCCCCGATCGTTTCCGTGATTACGATACGCTCTATCCTGTTGACATTGAGTATGTCAGGTAGCATCTTCAACAAATGAAACTGAATAAAGCGCATACTAATAAACAGCGTGTATTAGAGAAACAAGCGACCAGCTAATTTCGGGAGCTGGCAATCTGGGGTGGTCTTCAACTGGAACAATCACAAACAGCAAAAAGAGTATGCTGTGTGTACCAAACAGGCACTCACGTTTGACAATGTTCTTTGGACTGGAGCTTAGTAACCTTGAAAAAGTGAGAGCTCAAACAAAACTACGAAGACTGCTCAATGTAGCATGGAGAGGAGATGATAGTATCGATGACACGGAAGATGGATTTGGACAGTTTGGGGCAAGCGCATTTTGAAAGAACTATTGGCTTTTATCACTGAAATCTCGTCAAATCACAACATCTCCATTGATATTATCAGCCGGAATTCTGGTGGGGCTTCAAAGTGATGACAACATTGAACTAGCTTTCTGTTTTATCTTTGCATGGCAGATGAGGTCGTTCTACTGGCATTCACATTTGAGATACTTGTAAAGGTGATTTGCGAAGGCATGTACCCGATGCGGTTCTTTTGTTACTTTTGCAACGGCGAAGGCAAAATAAAAATATCACCTGGAACATCTTCAACTTCATTATTGTGGTGGGAAACTACATATTTTTAATGGTGGATGTCAGAGGAGACTCGCGGTGAACTCCGTCGTCCTCACTGTTATCTATGCTACATTTGATTTGGCTCCTAAAGGTTTTTAGACTCGTAAGAGCATTTCCCGAGCTGCAGGTCATCGTGGAGGCATTGATTATGGGACTCCGATCGATTGTATACGTCGGTGCACTGTTGCTAATAGTCATATACATGTTCACCATTCTAGGGACTACTTTCTTTGGAGCGAATGATCCATTCCATTTTGGTTCATTGCATTCATCGATCCTCACATTGTTCTGGGTTTCTACATTAGACGGGTGGAGTGATGATGTTATGTATATTAACTTCTATGGTTGTGATAGATTCGGCTATGATGACATGCCTGAAAAATGTATTAACTCGAATGCATCTGGTTGGGTTTCCGCAATTTTGTTTATCCTTTTTGTGACAATAAGTAAGATACCATCTCACTTATATCCCTGCTCACGTTCATTTAGCGTTTACTAATGTATTCTTGCATTCTCTCCTCAGGCTCTTTGGTCCTATTGAAGCTGTTTGTCTCAGTCATGTCGACTAGGTGTGTAAACTCAACCTTCAGTCACTGAATTGAACGCTGCTTTCTTTGTGAATTTATTTGTTGGATATGCTTTAATTGATCTAACTTGCTTTGTTCCTATTTGACACTGCCATGTCTAGTATGGACAGAGCGAAGCAAAATCAACTGAAGTCAAAGATATCAGAGCTTAGGATCCAAAAATTAAATCTAAGGTAAGTTCTATTCGCCCCGGCGTTTGACCAAGTGTGGGCATCATGTCGACAGCCTCTCGATAATGTTGGTGTTGCTGTTATCTAGTGATACGACCTTGAAGAATTTCAAGGCCGCGTTTCGGATTTTGGACTTGGATGGCAGCGGGTCCATTGATGAGGAAGAACTGTTGATTGGACTACAATCGGTTGGTTGTAACCCGTCACCAGATAGGTTGAGCGCAATGATGGCCGCTGCAGATGTTGACAAAAGCGGGCAAATCGACTTTTGTGAATTTGTGATAGTTATGCAAAAACAAAGGGAAGAACAGTCATGCGATACATGTGACGGAGGGCCAGTAGAAGAAAATGGAATTAAGTTGGCGCTCCAAGAGCATGTCGAATGCAACAAAACAGCAAAAAACAACTACTCGCATGCAAAGATTGCACCAATGATGTGATATTTTAAGGATTCGTATAAAAAGCTTTGTATTGAACAAAAATAATAACAAGAAGACTTATGATAGTTATAGTACGTTCATTTTATTATTGGCCAGAACCGAAAAGAAGTTTCATTGCTAAGTTTCCAATTGATACTGTAAATTATTCACGATGAGCCTTGGTGTTTTTTTGCCATTGGCTTTCAAACATTTAGCGTGCCACTAGTTTTATCTGCTATCAAGAGTATTGCAACTTGATTTTCGCGAGACGATTATAAGTGGTTATAATCTTAGTTGCAAATAGAACTACATATGTAACTGAAGACGTTTGACATTAGACCTCAACAGATGAAAATGTTTCATTTAATCTTTAATTTTACATGTTATTCACAAAAACACCAATGAACAAAATAGCACTAATAATCACATCACAAGTCATAGTTTAAGCCTCGTCGACTTGCTTCTTCTTCCTTTCTCAGATCAGGCCGCAGCTGATTCCTAAGACCCGTCAAAGTATAAGATAGTGCTTCTGATGCACCTGATAGTGGAGCTAGGACTGCAACAGGAATACCCCGGACAGCACTAAAAGCGGCACCACCAGCTCCATTTCGTTGGTACTCCCTACAGGGAAGAGTCACAATTTTGTAGTTTGCTTCCCTCAAACCACTTAAGATGCTTTCGCATGCATGCCCTGCTGCATCACCTGCATGCCGAGGTACAGTTCTGGGTCTCAATGGGTGCACTGCAGATTGCAAAGCTTTACTGTTTAATTGATTTGCAGCGAATTGAGTAATCTTTGCACTAGTTCTCAGAGCCTTTTCAGCAAATGAAGTAGTGCCGTCAAGAACACCCTTGATATAATCAGAGCAGCTTCCATCTGATATCGCCAGTGGGATTATAACAAGGTCAGCGACACCTTCTCCAAGATTTGAAAACACTTGTATAGGAGCTGCTCTCGTAAAAAACTGATGTGCCTGCGTCGCACAAATATCCTCTATCCAACGACCAGAGAGTTCTCTGAACACTGATCCCCATCCAGTCAAGTCGTGATTTACTACTTCCTGAAGAGTGAGTACCATTTCTTCTAAAGGACACAAATTTAGAATCTCGACATAGCTGCCATCCCGAAAAGCATCAACATCCATTTTTTCTGGGATGTAATCAACTTTGAGCTTGGAAGGAAGAACCTTGAATGTTTGAAAGAAGACATTGATGAGATCTTCATCAGAGACATCATCACAGTCATTTTCTTCGAGATCTGAGTTGTTAGCATCGCCAGCGAAGAACCTCTGTATGAACCTTATTGCATTCTGATTGAAATAACAGCGCAACGGAAGTAGTTCTAATGTAGCTCGGCTCTCGTCACTCATCAATTTTCCATCAGCAGAAACTCTTAGAGTTGGATGCTTTGTTACCATTTTCAACATGATAACTCCGTCACTATCGTCCCTTGGGTGCTCTCTCTCATTCACCCACTCACCTATCATTTTCACGGGACTCTGGTTGCTGACACATTCAGCAACAAAAAAATCAGATATTGAAAGATCAAGACATGATGCCAATTGATGATCCAAACTGTCTGCAAACATGTCTTGTCTGAGTTTTAATCCACAAAAAGATAATTGGAAATATCGATGCACATTGCGACGCGGCTTGCGTTGAGAGCTTGTCCGCCTCAAATATTTGTCCTCTTGCGATCCATTATTTCCATCCATGAGATTATCGAGAAGCTCACGCCTGCGATCTTTTGCCCCATTTTGCATGCTAAGAAGAGGAGGTGAATCTGATATCCAGTCTAAGCCATCATAGAAATGACACACAATTGATGCATCCTTGACAATGACTCGAACAGCAGTGTCAGGGGCCTCATCAGTTCCAGCTAATTTTGCAGCGTCCATATTTCCTCCAGCTAGCGGATCCAAAATAGGCTTTACCGGGATGTGTTGTGGAAAAACCTTTATTTTTTGAGATTGATGACGTTGGATAGGAGCATCCACAGAGAGATCTGTAGGATTCTCCGAATCCCAATCTAACCATTGAGCTGTTTGATCTTGATCCCGAGGAATGTTTGAATATCTTAAAAAATCATGCTCGACTGCTACCCATTCATCATCATCATCCTCATCACCAAAAGATGAAGGTGAATTGACCAGATTTTCCTTCTTTCTGACATGAGACAACTTGCTTTTAGGATACGGAACTGACGCATGTTTATTCTTGGCATCAAATGTGTAGTAATTTTGAAATAGAAGAGATTTTGTCAAATCAATAGAAGCGATGTCGTCTTGATGAAGATTTTGCTGCCTCGACATTGTCTGATTGTCAACACAAGCAGACCTCTGTGAAATAAATTCATCGTGGTCTGATGCTGGGCCATTGCCACGATTTGATCGTGCAGTTTTGGAATCACATATGCATGCATTTTGTTGTTCCAGATGTCCATCCCCGTCGTGATGGGCAAGTGATTGCAAAGATTCTTTCTTCGATAAATTGATTTCATCCATTTCCATCTTTGATCGAGATTCCGATGAGACTTTAAGTGCCTCCAAGCATGCTTCAGATAGGGCCGTCGACTTAATAAACCATTCATTGTATGTTTCATTTAAGCAGGAAAATGAGTCATGGCATGCGTTAACCGATAACTTTCCTAAAGTCAATGCTAAAGTGACGGCGGGATCCTTTTGATTAAGGTCGCATTTTTTATTATGATCCTGACTCGAACGCAATATGATGGCATCTACAGTATCCAACACGGCAACAGTTATAAAATCCATTCTACTCAGTACATCATCCAACGCAACCACACTTCGATTGGAATGATGTTTTGTGCCATATGGCATAGACAAATCATCCTTGTGCAAATGTCTGTGGGAGCAGCTGAGTAAAGTATTTTCTTCGTTGTAGGGATGGCGATAATTGCATAGGTGCAGGCACAAATCAGATTGTGAAAGTTTGTAAGCCTGAACTGAGACCGTAGGTGTCACGATATTTGACGTGAGCCGAATTTCACCCATTCGCAAGATAGCCCTTGACGCTTTTTTAAAAGCATTTGGAGATGTGTAGTCCAAGTTACAATCTGTGAGGTTAACAAATAGATTGACAAGTGATAACGAGGTTTCAGCATCATGCCTTTCTTTTGTTGAAGTTTCATCTACTTGAACTTGATGCAGATTTCCCGAATCTTCCTCATCTAACTCGCCCTTGATCAAGTTCATCACGTTCTGAAGCCACTCAGAGTTCATATTGTAGCGGAATGTCATATCATAAACATTGACATGAACACTCCGTTCATCAGATTTGTCACTGCTACAATGGCCAAACTCTTTTCGAAGCAGTGCATCAATTAGCAATGCGGGAGTCTCCGGTGAAAGAGGCTGACATAGCTTAGATCTAAAGAAAATTGCCCTAGCCAAAGTGGATGAATCCCTTGTAAATCTTCGTTGTACATCTTTGCATCTATCCGCACAGGCAGCTAGGTATTTGCTGCCCAGATCAAGTCTGTACGGATGACAATCTAACTCATATAAAGTAACATCATGGCCCAGCACTCGGATGTTTCTGACGCCAGCTGATGAAATTAAAGTGTGAAGTTGCATTTTGTCAATGATAAAGCTGTAAGAATATTCAGATTGCGATGTATTCGATTCAGAACCATGGAGCATGACTGACAATTGGCCAACATTGAGCGCGACACCTAATAAATTCCTATTGCGCTGCATATCTGACATACATTCTTGCACATCATTCTTATCTCCCTTGGCATCTGATTGCGGATCTTCTTTACCTAACCCAAAACTGGCAAGTATTTTGGCAAGTTCCTGCCTCTCACAGTTGGTGAAGTCAAAAAAAATGTTGGGAATATTCACAACTAACTCCCGTTCTGCCTCATTTGCTTCCGAAGATAAGATGAATTGGGGATCTGATGCCTCCATATGGCTTGAATCGATTCTAGTTGGAGAATCCATGGATGATTTAATAGCTTCTTTGTACAAGTCCTCAATCTCATCTGACTCATCACTTTCTTGACGAGATTTCATGGATGAAAGGGGCAAGACCATTGGAAAGACACTTTTCCTCTTGACTGATTGCTGAACTTCATTACCTTCATCTTTTTGTACAATGTGGGAAAATGATATCACTACAAATTCGTCAGACTCCTTCCCTTCATCCCCAGTGCACACCAGCAAGTCAGTTCTGCGAGACATATACGAGGCAAATTTCCGACTTTTCCGTCCTCGCTCAAGTTGGGTGTTTTTTGCAAACAATAATGCATGAGAACATGTCATGATTGCTTTCGACTCTACTAATTTATTGCACAAAAAATCAGCGCTCGAGTTGTTCTTTGAGAAGGCAATCGTCACATTATCAAGTTCTAGGCCAAGGCCCATGAACTGAATTGCTCGTTGTTCTTGATCCCTGTAGCCACATCTTCGAAATAGAGGGTTTGGTTTGGAATCGGTTGATAGCCGTTGGATGAAATTATGGCATGGAACCATGACTTCAATTGAATCACAAGACAAAGAGAGATGAATATTGACAAAATCGCTGCTGCTACTCTCTGCATTATTTGTTGTTGGAGCCTTCTGCTTGCTAAGTTTCCCGATCATATCTGATAGGCCACATAAGGCACGGTCATTGTGAACGATCTCCAATGGCTGAAGCATGATGTCCACTCTGACCCCATTGCCCTTGACCTGCTGATGGTTGGGATCGGAGAATTCAACAAGCACTGATATACATGGAGGGCTCGAAACAACTGGACCAATTGTGCGATCGTTTTCTGCATCAGCCACAAAACGCAGTATTGATTCATGCATTGTTAAACACTTTCCCGACTTCAAGCTTAAAGAATCAAGCACCTCGGTTTCGACACCAAAATGGGAAACACTGCAGTTTAATGTTGATTCTCCATCTGATCCGAAAAGCATCACCTGAAGGTCACCCAGTGACATTAAAATAAATTCAGAAAAATCATCACGCGGGCAATTCGATATTTTTGGACTTGAACCCAACATGCAATATTCATTTGCTTCGGTATCAATATCGTTGAAATGCACCTTCAGCGTAAACTCTGCCAAATCAAGCTCCACTTTGGTCTGATCCAGATTGCAACCTGTTCCTCCCGAGTCAACTTTATTATCCCCACAACTTGCATTGTTGTTATCACCATCTTCCATGATGGAGCAATAATAACTGACAGAATGATCATTTGCATCAAAGAATGCATCAAATGATATGTCACCCCCCACGCTTTCATAGGCGCCATGACCACATTCGTCAAATGATGGAATGAGAAGACCCCCGCGAAGTTCTCGTGTGCGTGCCAAATGACGTGCATCGGTGTATTGTTTCATTATTTGATTATAAGTCTCTCGGCTAAATTCATCTGCCATTAGCATTGACTTTGGTGTTAGTTGTTCCGCGTCATCGCTTGGAATACTGCTAGACTGATTGGGACGACGAACGAGATGATCATCATTCTGCTTACTACTGCCACTCCCATCATTCAGTGCATTCCTAGCATTAGAACCACCATCATTGGCACAACAACCCTTAGAATGTTCCGCTGCTTTGAACGCAATGTCTATGTCAACAAGTCGTGACAACGAGCACACATCAATCTCAGCTGCAATCCCTTGCCCAAACAAAATTGCAATATCTCGTCGCACTGACAAAACTTGCGCTTTTTGCTCTGTGCCTCCTCCCTTGGACCACTTTTCAAACACTTGAAAACGAACATTGCCCATGCCACTGCTTTGAAGAATTGGCAATGCGTCCTTTATTATAATTGCGTCATTGTTTCCTCGTTCTTGAGAATTATCAGTAGTATTTCGTTGTTGTTGTTGTTGTTGAAGTTGCTGCTGCTGCTGTTGTAGTCCAGTCTCAATCACGAGTCCCTCCCAATCTATCCCTTTTGATACGGCCATCCTTTCTGTGTTTTTTGCAGCATTGTTGGTCTGCTTCCTATCCTTGACACTTGCAGTTGTAGTATTATTTGTAGTAGTAGCAGTTGCTGTTGTAGCACAGTCCATCAAATCGTAATATCGAGCAGAGGCAAGGTGCAAACTAACCCAGCTGCTCCCAACAATAGCAGTATCAGTACTACTATCCTGTATCATGTCACTCTTGGTAGTAGTAGTACTGCAATCATTATTATTTTTTCCACCATGGCGATAGCAATTGGAAAATGCACAAACCCTCACATCCGAAATGGCAACCGAAAGTCGCAATGATTTCATTGCCGAATCCACCAATGATGAAAAGAATCCTGCACTGGTAGTGGTAGTGGTTGGATCAGAGGAGGATGTCATTGCCCCATTATTTTCTCTTGTTGTTGTTGTTGTTGTTGTTGTTGTTGTTGTTGTTGTGTCATTCATATTGTTATATTTTTTTCCAGGAGNTTGTTGTTGTTGTTGTTGTTGTTGTTGTTGTTGTTGTTGTGTCATTCATATTGTTATATTTTTTTCCAGGAGCAAATACGATATCCAATCCTTCCAATTCTAAGTGTGCCACTAGTGCCATGCCGGCGACACCTCCTCCTCCACCACCACCACCACCCCTACCATTGCTACCAACACCACCACTCTGACTTTGTTCTCCGTCCTCTGCCACAGTGGCAGATTCAGCAGCATTGCTTGTTGTTCCAAAAATGCTTTTGAAAACTGCATATGTTGCCTTTCGCGCCTTGCTGCTGCTGGTGCTGCTTCTTCTTGCAGTAGTAGTGCCACCATTACTGCCGATATTGTTTGTAGTATTGCAATCATCCAAATCACACAGGCTCAAATGAATGGCGAATCGTCGAATACGTGCACTTTTTACGACAATGTTGATTCCTCCATCATCATTACTGTTGTCATTGTTGTTGCTGTTGCTGTTGCTGTTGCTGTTGTTGCAATCATTACAATCTCCATCACCAATATTGTTGACATTGCATTCATTGCCATCATTTCCATTCGTCGTCTTCTTCCTTTTCTTCATCGATGACAACAATAATAAATCAGTCAAACAATCACAATCCAATTCCAAATCCTGCAAGACGAATCGACCATCCGTCCAATCGACATTTTGAATCGAGGTGTGAAGACGAGCGGCGGAGGAGGGCGTGAGGTAGGGATTTAGGGCGCGGCGGAGGAGGATGGCGTAGAGGCGACTTTTCCATGACCAGCTTGATGTTGTGGTGGATGATGATGTGGCGACTGGTGTATTTGTATTTGTATTTGTATTAGTTGATGGCGTATTGGTTGACGATGATTGGGATGTCATGGTTTGAATGTGGTGGTGCTCGAAAGATACGATGTCGTATTGTTGTTGTCAATGATGATGTTGTTATTGTGAGATGCTAAGTATTCGAATGGTCGTGATTTAGTATTCCCAGAGCAACTTAATTAAGTCTTGATGCATTGGCTTCACGACTGCCAAGAATTCATGCATGAATGAATCGCTTGGCCTTTTTGAATGTGATTTTGGAACCAGTTTGTGGACGAAAGGACGCAATGTAAATCTAGATAGTACAATATATTCTACTATGTTTTGTTGTTCGAATGAAATGATGATGTACCTATGAGAGGGATGATCTAATGAATGACGACGGCGGCGATGATCCCATTTGAATTTTTTGTTCTTCTTCCCTTCTTTTGTCTTCGGTTGTTCTGGCCTGTTATTCTGGCTGTACTACTACTACCATAGTAGGTACTGTGACGATTGACAGATTCGTGTGCGACCGATGGATTTAGAAATTTCCTTGGATGGATGAATGATCGATATGGTACATCGATCGTGTCGCTCGAGTCTTGACGTCAAAAGGTTCTCACACTCTTTTTCTCTTTCGTGTCGTGTGTGTTAGTACCATACCCATGATACATTTCTACGCAAAGTACGTATGTAGGAAACTTCAATAGTTGCAGAATTTTCAAATGTGATACTCCCTCTGTTTTAAGAAATATTTCAACCTTTTTTGTATTAATAATCTAGTATGTAGTGCTCAAACTCCAGGGGTGGAAGTGGAAGTGGAAGTCATTTTGGTAGATCCCATCTTTCCAAACGAATGAATTGTTATCCAATTCGCAAAACACGAAGCCACATTATATTAATGATGACAAAACCATTGTTAAGCATTGTGTAAAAAGAGTAAACCGCGCACACCATTTCAATCAAGACTGAGATTTTGTTTCAGCTTTGTTTGACCTAATCGCACCCACGAGGACTGCTCATAACTTCGAGGTGTTTTTAGGCCGAACGAGTCAACCCTCTAGCATTTCGTCAATCTCATTAAAGTGTTTGAAGAATGAATTGAACAACTTAAGCCCATTAATCTAAACATGAAGGTTGCACAAACGGGAAAGATATTAGTAAAATAACACAGTTAAATAAGGTGGAAATGTCCATAAGAGGCAGAAACTTACCACTGCCCAACCATACCATTACGACGAGAAAGAGTTGAACGAGATCAATCAGAATTGAACGGATACAAATGAAATAAAATTTACACCTCATCAAAACTTACAATCGGCGACACCCATAACCTCCCGGATACTGTGCATGGAGAGCTGAGGCATTCCCAAATCAACGGTGCGAATCCCTGTGTTAGAACTCAAGATCGGTCCGATGGTTGTTCCGCATGGACCTAGATGGTTTCAAAGATATCAGGTTAGTAAGTAGCGAGAATAGAGTTAAAAATGGATGATGGAATCATATGAAATACCACTTACAATCAGATCTGACAACAAATTCCTGCAATGGAATAGAGTGTCCCTTTCGTGTTAACTCTCTCGCAATGAAGCCAGTCACTCCGTTCGTAGCATCTAGATAGTTGCAAAGACATCCAGACAGTAAGTAGCGAGAATAGAGTTAAAATGGATGATGGAATCATATGAAATAACACTTACAGCGTTGATTTTGGTTTGTTTTGATGACAACACCCGCATTCATTTTAGGGCCATGATTCTTTTCATGTTTTCCAGCGTAGTTAGGATGAACAGCATGCGCCTGGTCAACACTGAGAATAAACGAACGGCGGACTGCCGAAGAATGTGTTTCAGGATCGCGACTATGAGAGTTGTCACCGAAGGCGGAAGTAATTCTGCTTACTGCTTCCGACATTACTGGGCTACCTGCTCCGTGCGTGCTCTCTGCGTCAAGAGAAATCAATAATATCATACCGGAAATACAGGATAAGGGACAACATGACACTCTGCAATGATTAAGAGAAGCCAAAATAAAGACAATCACACAAGGGCACTTACGACTTCCAATCTCCTCGTGATCGAACAAAGCAATCAAAGAAATCATATCATCTTCATCCACATCATCGCTTTTAGAATAGTCTAAAATTGACTCCAACGCCACAAAGCATGTTGCCAAGTTATCCAATCGTGAAGCGTTTAAAAACTCATTCTTATATTATAAGAAGCACACATAATTAGGGTTAGAAATAAGTGCACTTGCTGGTGTTAGTATAAAAAATATTGCTTTTACTCACTTTGATACCTCCCAAACTTGCTGGTTGACAATCAAACAATCCTAATTCAAAGTTGGCAATCTGCTTTGTCTCAATATCAAGTTCCGATGCAATCAGTTTCATTAGTTCTGGTTCCTGTCCCTTAGACCAGGAATCATCATCATCCGAGCTCCTATTAATTTGCGCCCTTACTCCTTGCTCCAACAAAGTTTGCGTTCCCAAAATTGGACTCAAATGCTCTTCTTTGTTTACTTTGAAATTACCTCGCTCTTCCGCTGTCTGGAGATGAATACATAGAGTTGAGACGCGCGCCACTGGTCGGGCGATGCGAACAATGCGTTGTTCAATTTTCTCCTTTCCAGTGTTAGGATCATTTGTTCGAACCAGAACTCTTCCCGAGATTCCTAGATCGCGATCGAACCAAGTGTGCCATAGACTGATAATAATGAATGAATTCAGTCATGAGCGAAGATTTCCAGGAAGATTTTAGTGATTGAATTACAATCTTTTGTGCATTTTTTTATTAACGGGAACTAAATCCACGAGACAGATTGTGCGTAGCGAAGAGGAACATCGGCTCAAAACATAACAATAGTTCACTCACCCCCCTCCATAGCACTCAACCCCAAGTTGAACACACCCAACTCCAGAACGCTTAGAATATGGTTTCACCTTCAAGTGGGGAGAGTCTGAAATGCAATAAAGCCACGAGTTATGAGTCATCAAATGAAACTCAAAAATCTTTCAAGCATTATCTTTAATAAATTTTATTATTTCTAAAACTCACCAGTGTGACCTCCGATGATTTTGAATCCATTGCCAGCCTTAAATTTTGCACCAACAGTGAAGGCAACGAGAGTAGAATGATTGATGGTGTAATAATAACTCCCGCCTGCAATAAAAACAATTTCGACGACAGGAAATCGATATAGTCAAAATAAAATGAGTTCAGGCACGCTTGGAGTTGTTAAGTTTCACTGCCCTTTGCAGTCATACACATAAATAAAACTGATATCACAACTTACCCGGGACTAAATTCCCCCCGAAAGGCTCACGTTTACTCAACCTAACAAACCCCGCAGCATCCAACGCATCCGTGCAAGTCTTGACTGCCAAGAAGGGATCTGTGCTCTGCGTCAAAAACTCACAAGCCTTTTCCCCAAAAGGAATATACTGGCTAAAATCCAACTTATCCGTCGTCACAACTTTGCCATTAATGACTACCACGCCCTCCTCTTTGAATCGCGAATGAAGTCGTCTCACACGCTGCTGCAACGCCCTATCTTTGGATTCTTCTTCTGTGAAACCATGTTCACGCATAGCCCATGGAACGGTGAGATTGCCAGAGTTTTTGTCCAGCATGGCGCGAGCTGCCTTGATGACGCGATCGTCCGGCTCTTCGGCATTCCTGGTCTTTTTTGCTTTGGGCGTCTTTTCGCTGGCATCAGCGTCAGCATCAGCATCGACCTTTACTGGGGGGATGTTGTTGTCAGCGGTTACTTCTTCTGCCATGGTGATGGATCGATGTTGTTTCCCTTTGTGACAAGAATTTCTTGGATTTTCTTTTACAGTAGTACCATATCCTATTATTAAAGCGCCAGGGTTTGTCTGTCTGTCTGTCTGTCTGTCTGTCTGTCTGTCTGTCTGTCTGTCTGT
>JALLAR010000749.1:0-12991 GCA_036939335.1 Conticribra guillardii
AAAAACGAAGTACTGAACTTTTTTATCCGTGACAAAAAAATGGTACGAGCTCTGAAACCCCCAAAAGTTGAACACATACGTACGTACGAAATCAGGGATCTTGCTGATTGCAGATCTGGGATCTTTGTACATCAGTATTACATACGTGTACATTTACGACAATACATCGAGTACTAATTTGTATACGGGTAGTACATGAAAACCACAGCCGACCACCGACCACGCATCCCCCCAGATCCCCCCGCAAGTAAACCACAGATGATAATATTATGTAGTAGGAACAACACACAACGTCCCCATCCAGACCCCATCACAGAACAGTTAAACAACCACAGCACAGCACAGCACAGCACAACAGCCAAAACAACAAACATAAACCCCAAACATGGCCGACCGGGGCGAGAAGAAATCCAAGCGCCGCCGCAGAGACAAAGACGATGACGACACCGGCGCCGTCCGCGGTTCGGGTGTCAATTATGCCAAAGTATCTGATCGCCATGTCGATGACAACCGATATGAAAAGCTCCGACAGGCACCACCCACTGCAACTGCAGCAGGTCCCCCCGGTGTGGCCTCGACATCGCAAACTCCGGCGGCAGCGCAACCGCAAAAGGTGTCTGCTCAAATGGCAGCAGTCATGCGACTCATGTCAGGACAAGAAGAGAGAACAATCGCACAAAAGCTTGCGGATTCCAATCGTCCGACTTGGGAGCAATATAAAAAAGACAATGAAGACAAGCTGCAAATTGAGGGATTGGACCAGAAGAAGATGGAAGCTTATCGAAAGGAGCTAGATGAACAGCGCGAGAAATGGCTAACGAGGGGATTGAATCATAAAAAAGATAAGGATGACAAAGATGAAAAGAAATCAAAGAAGAAGAAGAAAAGAAAACATAAGAGCAGAAGGCACGATGACAGCTATAGCAGTGACAGTGATAGATCAGATGATGACAGCACTGACAGTGGAAGGAAGCACAAACGAAAGAAGCATCGAAAAAAGAGCGATCGCAAGCATGACCGTAAAAAGAGTTCACGGCGGTACGATTCGGATAGTTATGATAGTGATGATGACAGAAGAAGATCTTCAAAGCACAGTAAGAAGAAAAAGGACAAAAAAAAGAAATCGTCAGATGACGGTAGCAATAGTGGAGATAGCTATCGACTGAGTTCATTTTTTACAAAAGGTTCAGATGACGAGAGCAAATGAAACGATGCGGCCCAATCTTAAAAGTTAGACAGCCATGCATATAATTATTAATGAAAGTACTTAAAATCCATAAAATGAAAATGTATTTGATCAATCTTGAATCATATCTCCTCAAATTGAATCAAATGCAAATTACACTTATCTGATCGATTGAGAACCAGAAAATATTCCCTTTTCATGGTCCCGATTTTTCAGGCATGTGCACAAAAGCAAAGTACACCAAATCATTGTGTGTAAAACCTGTGGAATAAAGAACAGTAAATGCAAGGATGCTTCGCATTTGATGATTATATTGGTCGTCGCCATTATTTTGAAATCTACTGTTAATACCTTGACACTTATCTCTATTTTACATGATAGCTTCACGTGCTGTAGTAACAGATCGCTCTGTTGGGTCAGAAATTAATATGTGCCCATCAAATTGGGAATAATTAAAATTATACCCAAAAGAAAGGAGGTAGAATGGCAGGGCATTCTTGGATTGTAGTAACGGAAATGCCGTGGTAAAGGAAATTAGATATGACAATATTCTGGTAAAAGCAATTAGATACGATGGCCTGAGATCTCCTGTGATTTTGTCAAGGGATGGCAAAAATTCCATCGAAGCCAGATGAGATCATTTCAATTGGGGGCAGATGATTCACTTTGGTCTTTCTGCGCAATTCAAAAAAAGCTTCTTAACAGTATTGGTGACATTTTGATCATAAAAGGTTGTAAGAAGTTGAAAACTCCCAAAGGGATTTCGCAAAACATTGCTTAGGTTATAAAGTTTAGTTCATGCCATAATCACATCCGAAAGACTGCTTTGATGTCAATGCCAGTGTCTATTGCAGAACAATATGACTTTGAAGAACTCAAACCATTATCCGAATGTGACATGAAATGTTCAAAGTCTTGTCCCAGATGAGATCTATAACCAAAACGCTCATCCAAAAGAGGGTCGTCATCAGTCCTTATTTGGAGGGATCGTGAATTAACTGGGTTCCTGATGACACTGGTGCTCGTAGGTTGGTTGGCTAAATACATTATCTTCTCGGCTAGGTCTGGATGGTCCTGCAGAAAATTCTCACGATAATACGCCCCCATCTGCGGACCAGATGGAACACGTTTGAACTGCCAACGCTTCAATCGACGCGTGAAACTTGTGAATTTTGTCTTGCCATTTCCGCGATTGTCAAAGTAACGATTTAACATATTCTTGATGAACTCGCCTCTATCAGATATCAGAAATCTCTTTCCACAGGGAAGCCAATGAATGCAGTAATTGGTATTTTTGTCCGAGATGACTTTGTGAAGAATGACAGGGAACGGGGTTTCTTTGATATTTTCATTGGGGGTTTCCAATAAACTGATGGCACACTCAGCTTGACCTTGGCCAGTATTAGCTGCGTCAACACGATTTGATTTCGCCATGATCCATAGAGTATTTTATGTTGATGATGGGTTTCGAGTTTCGAGACTTGTGAAATTTACTATTGAGTTTCCTTCCTTGACGGATGATCTGGTTGCATGCAGGAAAAACGAGGGCGACTTTTTGATGGAGGATGACGGAAGCATATCATAGGAAGTAAAAGATAATATTATTAAAAACTTTCGTAGTACTCTATTACATCGATAGGAAATAATGAATGCGTGTATTATGATTATGATGATATCCTATGATGTCTTTAATGGAAGCATGCGTACCATTCGATGGCTTTTTGCTCTAGACAGTACTACAATACTATGGTAGGACGTAGCTAGTTGTGGGTATCGTAGGCGTGGTACCTACTTACATCATCTGATGTTCATAATATAATATGTTGTAAGAGGTTGTAAGGTAGATACACAGACATCACGCATTCTTGGAATTGTGCTATGGTACTACTCCTAACATTCTTGCGAAATAATATAATATCCATTCACATTCATTCAATAGTAGAGAAGAAGAATAGTAGTAGTACAAAAAATGATAATATGATTAGTAGAACCAATATATAACACCGAACATCGCACATACTATCATTTATTTGAAACCAGCACAAAGCAACGGTTCAAGATATTATTTTGTTGTCTACTTACAGTTTTCGTTCCAATTCTGAATCACAGTTATCGTCCCAAGCTCTCTTCAAAGATACCTGAAGATGACACGATAATTCAGAAACAGAGTAAATCCATATCAATGATGATTTAATATTAAAATGGACGGTATTATTTTGTGGTAGCAGGCAGAATTAACGAATTATGAAAGCATTTCTATTAAATAATTAGATATGATATACAATCATGCTGCAAAATAATTGCAACTTTGATATGGATTGATTGAATCATTTTGTTTTGATATGTCTCGCCAACATCCGCAGGAGTATTCATTGCGCCATTAGTGCTATTTTGGTGGGGAAAGTAATGCAAAATAAAACCCAATCGAAAAAAGATGAAGTCTGACATCAGGTACATTGAAAATTTGAAGATTGAGTACTCGGTCCCCAGCGCAAGAAACTGTGCCGCTACTGTGCTGCTTACAATAATTTGCAATTTTCCAGTCAAACAATTGAAATTACCAGGGTCATTGCTCATCAGGTGGTCACATCTTTGTTTGGCCCATCTATTCCAAAGACACACCATCATTCAATTGGAGTCTATCTGTTGAATGATTTCATTCCCTCGAAAATCCTTCCATCTCTTCATCGAGCCAACACGCATGTCCCCCCTTCCGCTTTTTAACAACGCCTCATTAAACAGCATTTCACCCACATTTTGAGAACCTATGGAAGTGCCCGTAGAGTGTGTTTTTGGAGAAATTGATGCAGTTTCTTTTCCTGAAGATTCAGTTATATAATTTTCGGAGGGCATTAAATTTGTCTCTTGCGTGTTATTTTCAGGAATGGAGAAAAAATTGTCACTGTCGTTGATGGCCATGTCAATCATGACACTACAGGAACGACGAACGTGTCCGTTGTGTTGCGACAATATCAACGCTGTAGGAGCAAATGCTGACAAAGGCGCAAAAACAAATTGGCAGTATAATGCTGCTGATGCCAAGGACCACATCGTTGACGTGAAGGAGTGCAGTGCCGGGGAGGTAAAATAATAAATAATAGAGTAAATAATAATAGATATCGTACTTCGATTCTCTCTACTACAACAGACTACAACCTACAACATAGTACCATAGGTATCTACTACTACTACATCGTACTCTCTCTCTAGAGAGAGTAGTATTATTTTTACTGCGTTTTAAGGAGGTCAGATGTCAGGCAAAACAAAAATACGACGAGTCATTTGAGCAACCGTAATTGTGTTGCCTTTGTCCACAGAGTGCATATCCTGGGGTTACCATCATCATCTAGTTGATGGACACAGTTTGGGCCAATGAAATCGTCATCTGATTTAATGAAAGCTCATACCTGATTGTTTACCTAAATGATGATATCCTTGCAAAGTATTGAACTGATATAATTCATTGGCAGACCAAACAGTAAAAAATACTTTGACAAGCAATACATACTACATAATAATATGACCATTCTCATTCTAGATATAATATCTGTACATGGAGAGTGGAATCCTATGGGAATTGAACATTCAGTTTCATTAAGAAATCATTCCATATTAAAGCGGAGTATTCATATAATACAACTAAAGTAAATCATCAAGATTCATTAATTGCTGCTCATTTGATCAAACACCTTTGATATAGTTACATCTCAGAAAAAATCAGAGAAAAACATATTACCTCAAGTCATTTCTCAGTCGAACGTCCATCCCTTTCTATTTGTCATAGTATGTTGTTCATTTTCTTCTAAACCACCAAAACAGTCCATTAGATCAAATCAAAATCTATTTCTCCTCCAACAAAGTCCCAACCACCTTACCCGAAATATCCGCTCCCCTCATAAAACTCAATTTCTTTCCATCTGGAGTTTCCTCATCCTTAGGACCGATTCCCCATGGATTTTTGGCAATCACAATATCTCCCACTTTGATGTCGGGCATTGGGGCAATGCGTCCATTTTCTTCTTCTCTGCCTGGTCCCATGGAAATTACTGTAATGTTACAACATGGGCGAAACAACATGTAAGAAAATATTGCATTACAAAAATTGCACATTTTGCTCATACATACTTCAAGATTTCAATAACCACACCCACCTTTACACAAGTGCATCTTTGGCAAATTCTCCCTTGGGACAAACAGCCCACTGTCGGTCTTGGGCCTACCTTGAAGCCTCTCCACCAATACCATGTCATACTTGCACTGCCATTTATCTACGGGGGTGCCATCTTCGTCAAAGACGAGTCGACCAACGCCGGCTCCGCCTTTGTAGTCAATTTGGGGGTTGGTGCTTCGGAGGGAGGAGGGGTCGGCCATACTACCGGCGGCGAGTGCAGCGACAGTGGTGGTTGTGCTGATGGCGGCGAGGATGACTGTTGATAGAGATTTCATGTTGAAGAAGTGACGTTTGTAGAAAGAATTGTGTGATGGATCCGAAATTAATGATTGTGTATTTGATGATAGGAGAAGAATTTTCTTTGAGTTCTCTTCTTAGATTGACGATTTAATGAGTTTTGCAACAATGATGTCGTCTACTATGGGTGTGGTGGTGAGCTGTCGACTAGAGTACTAGTACTATCTACTGTTATTTTAATCTAGTTGTGTGAGTGATGGCGGCAGTTGCCATTGTCGTCTTCTTCTGCACTCTGTTTTGCGTCTGACGTTTGTGTTTTTTTTAACGCGTTTGACGTGACAGGAAGACACGGTACGGGAAGGGTATGACATACTGTAATTTCCGGGTACTTTCTCGTACATACTTCTGTCAGTATTTATCAAATCGAACCTCGAGCACGCACGACCCCAAAAAATCATGCCCACATGATAAATAAATATCATGCCCACATGAAAAAAATAATGCCGACATGATTTTAAATACAAATGCTAAGTAGACAGAAAGGTTGTGTGACTCAGGCGGACAGCGAGAGAAGCCGCCTCTACAACATACAATGCATGATAATACATCTCATTTTCACTTAAAAAATCCTCTCTCTAGGCTATGTTGTATGTACGATGTACGACACGAACTCACCGACAATGGCACTGAAAACCACCCCCCACCTCCATCTCCACTACTCTGCTTCTAACCAAAGTTCCTCCCCACCTCCGTGCCCATGCAGATGCAGGCACGATCTCCTAGCCTCCACATCCAACATCGATCGCGACACGGCGAGTCTCCTCCATTGTTGCGTTGACCATCATGGCGATCAGGTTGACGGCAGTAATCAATTAAATACTAGAACAGAGAAGTGTGAATAACAATAAAACCAATTATTTTATCATATATAGTATTCAATTTTAACAGTATTTACTACTTATTTGTTATTACCACTGTCATTGGTTAATTGTTGTATTGCGCTTGCCCGGGAGTGACTGCTTTTGGGGAGGGTGTGAGCTGTGGTGTCGTGTGTCGGTCGGCCCGGCCGCTCTTGCGTTCTCTGCAAAATTGAAAAAAAAGAACACGAGGCTGTCCGCTCACATGACACTCTTCCTCATGAATCTCAAATGTGGCGATGGCTATGGCTATGGCGATGGCGATGGCAGGGGAGGGGAGGAGATTGCAGAGATCAAAGCGTGATCGAGAGTCAAATCATCGCTTCCACGGTGTTATTTTGTGGAAGATAGTACTACTGTCTAGTAAAGCAGACGTAGGTAGGGCAGAGCCCACTGTATCAATCACTCATCACTCATCTCAGGTCCATCTCTCGTACCTTTTGAGATACAAAAATTTTGGTCGGCATGATAAAAATAATCATGTGAGCATGATAAAAATAATAGGCTACCGACATGATTTTTATCATGGCAACGTTTTTTTGGCGCATGAGTCGCGCGAGCTCGAGGTTTGATAAAAAATATGGACAGGTATTTTGTACTTACGGGTACTTGGATGGGTACGTACGTAAATACGCGGGATTCTAATGCAACGGTGGACAGACGGGACCGACAGCCGACGCCGATGGCGATGCCGAATAGATTATTTGCTGATTGCCGTGCCGCGACAAACATAATAATCTTTGTGCCGTCTCATTGTCGACCATAGTATGATAATAATATTATTACCTTATGAACCAACGTGCCATAGTACAATAGGAGAACTCAGGAAATCAAATTGAACTCAACCAACGATCAGATTACATCTGCTCAACAGCTTCAAATTCATAGTAATCACAATAAGCGCATCAATAAAATAACAGTAATCAACATGGCCGACGATCAACAAGATCTTTACGATGAATTCGGCAACTACATTGGACCCGACCTCGATTCTTCCGACGATGACGATTCCTCCTCCGAATCATCCTCTGTCCGGGATGGCGCGCCCGATGATGCCTCCGAAGTTTCCGACGATGACATTTCCCGCGATGGTGGCGGACGAACTGATCTTGTCCTGCATGATGATGGACAAGGCGGTCCCGCTCTAGGCTCGGCACCGGCAGCTTCAGCGATTGTCTTGCACGAAGACAAGGTTCACTATCCCTCCGCGGAAGAAGTCTATGGGGAGGGGGTACGTACTGCGGTATTGGATGAAGATGCCATGGATTTGGAAAATCCGATTGTGGAGCCAGTGGTGAAAAAGACGTTTAGTTTAATGAGGGATGAGAACGAGGAGCGAGAAGCGTATGGGGCGGACATGATTCGACCCGGTGGTGGTAAAGATGAGGAAGACCTCGTTTCGGATAGATATCTCGCTTCTTTGGTAGCCAATGAAACGACACGCACGAGACGCTGCCTTGCCATCGTGGGGCATTTGCATTCGGGAAAGACATCGCTGATTGATCTTTTTATTGAACAAACCAAAGTGCCATCCTCGAAGGGATTTGGTCCCCACGGACCTCGTTCGGCGTTGGAATCTCATAAAGGGGGAGGACCACGCATGACTGATACTTTGCAATCGGAACAAGATCGTCAAATGTCGATAAAGTCTTGTCCCATTACCATGTGTCTTCCGGACACTCGTGGAAAAACATTTGCGCTCACCATGATTGATTGTCCTGGTCATGCCAATTTTCATGATGAATCCGTGGCATCTCTCCGCGTTTCTGATGGAGTGGCAATCGTCATTGATGCTGTGGAGGGGATCATGCTTCATACCGAGATGCTCTTGCGTCAAATCATTTCGGATGGTTTGCCTTTGGTTTTGGTAATCAACAAAGTGGATCGTTTGATTTTGGAATTGAAATTACCCCCGGATGACATGTATCACAAATTAAGGAATGTGATTGATTCGGTCAATGCATTTGTAAGTCATCAGTCTAATGGACGGTATCCCAAACTTTCTCCTGATAGGGGCAATGTCATTTTTGCGTCATCAATGCATGGATATGCATTTTCTTTAGAGAGCTTTGCCACGCAATACCTGGACCAACTTGATTCCGATGTAGAGGAAGAAGAGGATGCGTTTGGTGGATTCAAAAACCATGGAGGGCTGGGTAAAAATTTAACCCCCGATGCATTCGCGACACGGTTGTGGGGAAATTCCTATTTGGATCCCAAGACAAAAACATTCAAACGACGTGCTGGAGAATGTTCTCCCGATCCTGTTTCGGGATTATCACCCAAACGTACATTTGTGCAGTTCATTTTGGATCCATTATACAAAATGTATACGCTGTGCGTGGGAGAGTCTGAAAAGGATGTGGAGAAGGCATTCCGAAGTTTGGGAGTGTTGTTGGGGAAGGAACAGCTGAGGGCATCGGCGCGTCCATTGATGAGGGCAGCGTTTCGAAAGTATTTTGGGGCGAGCACTGGTTTTGTGGACACTGTTGTGCAGCATATGTAAGTCTTTCCTTTTATGTTTTTTATTTCCTTTGTTAGACAGAAGCAATGCTGTTGAGTCCTTCTCTCATATATTTTGATGGTAAATGAATTCTTCGATAATTTTTTTCGAATTGTAGCCCATCCCCAGCGGCGGCGGCAAAAGGAAAGGTGGCTCGCTGTTATTCGGGGCCTCTCACATCTCGTGCGGTGACATCAATGATCAAATGTGATCCACACGGACCCCTTGTGATTCATGTAGCAAAATTGTATGCCGAATCAGATGGTCAATCATTTTCTGCTTTTGGGAGAATTTACTCGGGCACAGTAAAACCCGGTAAGAGTATTTGCTGCGTGTGGTACTCTTTGTTTTTTGTGAAATTTGCTTGTCACATTTTTGATAAACTCACAGCCATTGGCACCAAATACACTTCTCCAGGAGATCGGGTGAAAGTTCTTGGTGAAGCATACACCCCCGATGACGATGAAGATATGGCATTTGCAACTGTTTCGTCTGTCTGGATCCCTCGTGGAAGATCCAGGACTGAGGTCATGATGGCAAGAGCTGGAAATTGGGTACTTCTTGGCGGTGTTGATTCTGACATTACCAAAACAGCAACAATCGTTGGAGCTGGTACTAGCAATTTTGGTGACGATGATGGTGATGGAGAGATTCATATTTTTTCTCCGCTGAAATTTCCTCAGGTAGGCCTTTGTTGTCCAATGGGTTTCTGTTGGCAAATTCGATGTATCTTGTTTTGAAGAGTTTGCTTCATTATTTTCTTATCAATAGTTCTTCTATTTTATGTGCAAAAGGCTGGTGGCGAATCCACAATGAAGCTTGCGGTTGAGCCACTAAACCCTGCTGAATTGCCTAAAATGGTAGAAGGATTGCGCAGAATTTCCAAATCCTACCCTATGTCGACTACGCGAGTTGAAGAGAGCGGGGAGCACGTACTGTTCGGCACTGGGGAGTTATACCTCGATTGCATTATGCATGATATTAGAACTGTATACTCCGACATCGAAGTGAAAGTTGCAGATCCAGTAGTTAGTTTCCGTGAAACTGTTATTGAGACAAGTAGTGTCAAGTGTTTCTCTGAGGTGAGAATTCCTTAGTTACAACACTGTCTTCATGGGCTTGCTGCATTCGTACCATCTAAACCATTCTACTGTACTGCTTTACATATTTTCTCAGACTGCTAACAAGCGAAACAAGCTCACTTTCATTGCAGAGCCGCTTGATGATGGCCTGGCCGAGAAACTTGAGGCTGGCAAAGTGAATTTGGACTGGGATAACCGAAAGGTAAATTGTATCACCTGGTTTTTGATGCAGCCATATAATTACTCCTACACAATCACTCTGACAAAGATCATTCTCTCACACATTCGCTTTTTTCTAGTTGGGAAGGTTTTTCCAAACAAAATATGACTGGGATTTGCTATCATCACGGTCAGTCTGGGCATTTGGATCATCCCCAACACATGGAACTAACATTCTGATGGACGACACTCTCCCAAGTGAGGTAGATAAGACGCTGTTGCAATCATGCAAACCTAGCATCGTCCAAGGATTTCAATGGGCAACCAGAGAAGGCCCGCTTTGCGAAGAACCAGTGCGTTCGACCAAAATTAAAATCCTTGATGTAGCCCTTGCTGACAAAGCTATTCATCGTGGGGGTGGTCAGATTATACCGACGGCGAGGAAAACTGTTCACTCTGCCTTACTGACAGCTACTCCACGACTAATGGAGCCATGGTATCGTCTTCAAATCCAATGTCCTGGCGATGTAGTGAGTGCAATCCAGCCAGTTCTGGCAAAGCGCAGAGGGCACATTGTGCAAGACAAACCTATTCCTGGTTCTCCACTGTTCAGTGTCAAAGCATTCCTCCCGGTGCTGGACAGTTTTGGATTTGAGACAGATTTGAGGACTTTTACGCAGGGTCAAGCCATGGTGCATTCTGTGTTTGATCATTGGGCAATAGTTCCTGGTGACCCATTGGACAGAAGCATTGTTTTGCACCCCTTGGAACCAAGTCCCCCCCAACACCTTGCTAGAGACTTTCTTGTCAAAACAAGAAGGCGCAAGGGCTTGTCAGACGATATTTCTCTTGCGAAGTTCTTTGATGAAGGAATGAGGGCTCAGCTCATGAAAACCACTATTGAGGACATGGCAATATCAAACTAATTAAGTAGAGATGTCAGTTGATTGCCATCCGTTTTATCGTGTGGACGTCACAGTCAATTAAGAACAAGCTTGAAGTAACATAATTTAAACCTATCTACATTTCATTTAATGATTAGGTAATGTGAACGTAATAAAGAAAGTCATCATATGCATTAGTAGTGGCGTTTGCCTCCAAAATGTTAAAAGAGGGAAGTAACGATATAATTTGCGATGTCTTGTGCGGCACTGCCTTTATAAATTATGGCACCAATGTCTTCGCCAGAGCCATCTTGAACCCAACTTTGTTGCTTGTGCTGTTGGATGTGATATCATAAAATGGAGGAAAATGCTGTCTGGTGATCATTGTTGTGAAAGTTAGACATCAAGCACTCCAGTATGCACTCCTCCGTTTGCACTCCATTATGCTTCGCTGATACTATCGCCTATCGTACCTTGGAAATACTGAGCGTGAGAGAGGCCTGTCTATGAATTCACTCTCTTCAGCCTAATGATTCAGTCTTATGAAATCATTCCAGACACCTTTGAGGGAACCACTCGTGAATAGGCACACGATAAAATAGTAGATAAAAAAATATTCTTTATTTTTTCAGTAAGTAACAGTAGTATTTATTAGGTAGTCTTTCAAATAATTTACATATGCTTTTATTAAAAAATGATCATAGCAAAGGTGACTCGCCAAAAAGAATCGTTGTCTCTACGAAGTTTGTCCAATGATTATTTAACATCCTCTTCCGAGTTCCTCGCACATAGCAATGCGTCTTTCGTCCTGAGTCTTTTCCAAGCTTTTTTGCTTCCTCTTTTCAGCCTCCATGTTCTCTTGGTATCCCATCGGTTTCGCCGCTAGCTTCTTCAGCTCGGCCTTCCTTCGCAGCCTTTCCTTCATTGCAGCCTCCTTCATATTTTCAATTTAAAATAAGTAAAACGGATAAGAATAAGTTAGTCATTCTCATCAGTTAAAAATATGTGACAATTATCACACAGAAAAATAATGGATGAAATAGATTTGGAACTGTTGGGATAGAGAAGCACTCCAAGAGGTTGGGAGGAACTCAGCGAACAGTGCTGCCACGCAAGGACGCCTTTTCAGGCGATCACATACATATAACATAATATTCCCCTCCACGGCAATGCCGTGACAAGCTCATTGGATACATAGTATAACTCCCAATGTCTTGTAGAGTCGAGTAGTCGGGGTGGAGAGAGGCAAGGTGCACAAAATGGGAAGCACCCACGATAATAGTATATCAAACATGATAAAGTTCACTCACATCTGCGGCCTTTTGTTCCTCCTCCGATGGCATGGCCAAATCATCCACCGCGAAGGCAGGTGTTGGCGAAAGTGTCGCAATAGCGGCAATCGAAGCAAGTGATGTTTTGATGAATGAAAGTCTGTCACATGATGATGATGATGTATCCTCTTGATGTGCGAGAAGCGCTTGAGACCTTTGTCCCGAACTGGTGCTTGGAGCGAAGGATTTGACAGGCTCACCCGAAAGGATGGCAGCGACGGCGATTACAAAGAGGGTGGATCTCATGTTGCTGTTGTTGGAATGGATCTGGACTGAATGGTGATGGTAAGTTGAGAGGGACAATGGTGATGGCTGGGGGCGGGGTGTGGGGTGTGGGGGGATGCACTAAAATCTATTATTAGAAGATTATGATGATGATGATGTTGGGAATTTTTTCACGTGCGTGTTGCATGTTGCGTACGTCCGTGCGTGCGTTTTACGTGTGTCCATAAATACTAAAAAATAGTACTCATCTGTCCCACCGTCAAATGTGGTTTGACTTGAAAAGTTCGGATTAAGCT